>JAJHUR010127798.1:2289-20677 GCA_027495735.1 Lutjanus campechanus
GACGTATGGCTGTCTTCTAGCACTTGTTGCTGCTACTCAGCAGTTGTTGCAGAAAGTTTATAAGTGAAGGGGGCGGTGACGAGGCGGAACGCGGAGCACGGGGAGTCAGAGAGGGGATTGGATGAGAGCAGGAGAGAGACGTTGACCAATGTAAGCCGCCCGGCCGGTCGGCTTACATTGGTCAACGTCTCTGCAGCCCTGCAGCCACTAGAGTGAATGGATTTTTTCCGTTTTTTTTGCTCTTCACATTGTGTAGATTGTACTATAGGACCATAACCACCATCTAAATGAGGTTATTAATAATGATCAAACTTTCAAATCGTATACTATAGCTTTAAGAATAATATAGCACATGCTATGATATGATGATGATATAGTAGACAAAAAGTTATATATTATTTATTAATGTAGAGTGTGTTTTAGCAAAGACATGATTATTGAAAAGCTGGTTGTATCTTGGTTAAAATGTTCTAATAAAGGAAAGTTAGAAAATTTTGTAATATCTTGTGTGCTGTAAAGTGGTCTGGTAAAAATGAAATCGGAATCGGCCAAAATCAGTATCGGCCGTCCAAGCACTCTGAAAATCGGAAATCGGTATCGGCCCAAAAAATTGTAATCAGTGCAAGTCTAATCTAAATGAGTAGATTGCATTCTTTTTATTAAGCTTTATTAAGATTCTGAATGTGTCTTTGTCTGTGACCTAGAAAGGCTGAGGCTAATATTTCCCACAAGAGAAGGGACTGATGTGTATGTCTGGACTGTCCTTGAAAGTTCCTAAAGTATGTGCTAAAAGTTGAAAGAAGCTCCTCTCTTTGTCTGATTAGGAATGATTTATTCTTAGCTGGACATTTGATATTATTAGAAAAGTATGTTTTTTAGCACACCTAAGGCAGGCCCATGACTAGGTGACAATATTACCCCTACCAGAGTGAATCAGTACCACAGCATCAGATATGTGTACACTATAAATCTCCCAAATGTCAAAAGAGGTGAAGCACTGCATGAAAGCATAAACAGAAGATCCTGTGCAGCAGCTTGAAATCAAAGTATTTTAAAAGGGCATCACAAGTCCTTTGGATTAAGTGAAATTGTTATATTTGAGTGTAATTGCTGGACCCCACTAGTTTTCTACCACATGCTTGAAAGTTCCTATGCAGTTCTATGATACTTCAGTTCGCCTAATCAGCTGTCATACGAAGAGTTTAGGTAGGGGTCAGAGGTCAGGAGGACAGCTAGTTGTGTTAGGATTTGGTTTCCAACCATTTTGTTGTGTTAGCTTACTTTATGATATTTCTCAATTAGTGTCTCATTCTCGACACAGTGCACGTTTTGTTCCAAACAAACACTGCAGGAGCTGATTTTGCTGAGTAGCGCCACTTGAGCCACAGGGAGGAACCAATAAACAGTGAGGTCAGCTTCTGTAGTGTTTTGAATAAAAATATGCAGACTCCTGGGTCACAGCAGCTGATGATCATAAGCTTCATCCACTGCATGCTGTTGTACCTTGTAGGTTTTTGTCAAGGTTGATCTTAATGTGAAAAGCTTAGTGAGATGATCTTTCTGTAGGTGTACAATGAGGTCCCCTCCCTGGTATGTTGGAGCATTGATTCGCTCATCACTAACAGGCTACACTTGAATCTGCTGAGGTTAATCCATTCAATATAATCCAATTGACACAATCTGTCAGCCAGCAGACAAGAAAGACAAGCTATTGTCTCAAGGCAAGAAACCAGTATTAGACAGAGATGGTGGAGAGGAGTGTCCCGGTGTCATCTAGGGTTGGTCCGTGTTAACTTCATTTGAAACATTGGGTAGAGATGCACAGGGCATCCTGAATACAGTGATGAAACCTTTTTTTTTTTGCTCAGAGGAAACAATGACAACTATATTATAGCGTCAGCATTTGGGGTTCCATCCTTCTTCGGCTTTAAGTGTCTCTTGAGAATTAAGTCTTTGACGTTTGTTGATTGTAGTGAATGAGTAAATCTTCCATTTCTGGTGTCTTATTTGTCTGTTTAATAAAGGCAGTGAGAAATGTTCCTCTGCTATGGTAATGCTCCTTTTGTAATAGACTATGTAGGCTAGCTCAGAGGTCAGAAGTGGCAGCTGTGACTCTGGCAAAAAATTATATGGAAATGAATAATGTTTCTTTTTTTAACATTTTAATTTTCATTTATCATTGTTGAAGACTAAAGTCATTTGTACATTCTCAAATGATAAAAATTGTGTAGCCTACATGCTGTAGAAAAAGTTTTAATATTTCATCAACTAAAATATATGTCATAACCTGCATCTATGGCTCAGTGCCTTTTCTTCTAAATTTTGCTGGTAGCTTGTCTGAAGTCTCCTTAGGCTAGTACGGGATGCCAAATCAACAAAAAGAAGTCTCTGAGGAAAATAGCTTTGGCTCCAGACAGATTCTTTTTTCCTCTTTGGACAAAAATGGCTCTTTTGATTATAAAGGTCACTGACTGCTGTAGTTGCTGGAAAAGATCAGATCCAAAGCAGCATTATTCCTAGGTTTTTTGTAACACACTGATCTTATTGATGTTGATTTTGCTTGGCAATGTGTTTGTATATTGGGATGTTGATACACATTCACATGATAAATTTTGATGAACTTGACTTTGCTTAGGGTGTGTTAAATTCCCCAAACATGGGAGGCCTTTCTACGCTCCTGACAGTTCTGGATGGGAAAGATAACTGCAGAGTATAAAAGAGAAAAAAAAAAAGTTTGTTCAAGAGAGAAGTGAAAACATCTACAGCTGAAGTTTCACACAGCAGCCCAGTTTTGGTTTATCTGAAAGAACAGGGGAGACATCCATGACTTTTACATAATTTGCATTCTCTAGCAATAACATTTGCATTCCTGTAAAGATATGTGAATGTGTTTTTTGTTATATATCTTAACCTTGCTGGTTGCTGGTGATACCAAGTCATCCCTTGTGCAAGAAGCTCCAGTTCACAGCTACAGTAATTCTTGGTAGGGAATTAAAAACTGTTAAAGGGTTTTCACTCATGATCTAATTCTGAAAACTCACACTGGATCAATATTCTTTTTTTCTCCGAATGGATGAAAAGTGCTTTAAGTGTTCAGAAGCATAAAAAAAAGACTTCAGATTATAATTAGGACTGGTTTGGGTTGGGTTGGGTGGGGTGATACCACAACTAAACACTGACACCGAAACACTGAGTTGAAGGGGAAAGTTGGCAAACTTGGCAAAAGTTCTCAACAAATGGATGTGTCTAAGCAACTGACAGAAATGCTTGATGCTTAGTGTGCATGTGAATGAAAGTCTATGTGTATATTGTGCACACCTGGATATATTTGCACAGAGTGTGTGCTAAGGGTCTGTTTGCTCTGTCCTGTCAGTCATGTCAGTGGCATCCTTATTCTGTTTATTGTGAGGCCAGAAAAATCTGTTTATCTTTCAGGGATCAATAAAACACATTAACTGCAAGTTGGACACTTAAAGCTGCATTTTTCTCCACGGAATTTGACATATTGATACAAACAATTCCATCCTTGATTTGTTGTAAGCTCAGTGCAGCCTAATAAGGCCTGGAAAACAGTTTAGTAGATCTGTGTGATTTAGACAGCTGCAAGCGTGAAGTGCAGAAGTGAATGGGTTGTTGCGTCATGAGGTATTAAAGTGATTCAGTGTGGGAACCATTCACAGAAATAAGGATTATCACTGGTAGCATTGGCCATCCCAGTCACACCAGTCCTGTGTGTGTGTATTTGCTTGTGTATATTGGTATCACATTTTAATTCTCAAAGGACTAGTTTCTGGCAGATTTCTGTGTGTTCATTCGTCACAGTGAAGCTTTGCAGATTGCTTCATTTCTCAACACTGGCATTATCTCATTCTCACTGAAGATAGCAGCCAGCTACTCCTCCACTGACTCACTTAGACTATCTGGGCTTTCTCAGCCAGTAATGAGGTTATTTCCAAGAATATGTTATCAAGATTTGTTTTTTCAAGAAGTATTGGTGTGTGTTACAGAGATGGTTTCTCCTTGTTTGCACAAAATTGGGGAAATGTGGATTGGAAATGTGTTTGTGAAGTTACTTGTTCTTATATTTTTATACCTGGCATATTCAGAGGGTAGCGAAGTTAAGGCTTTCTTGAACAATGTCTTGTTCTCTCTCCTGTGTTGACGAGCTAATTAGTTCCAGTCTGAAGGAGTTGTTTATTTAGCATCTGCAAAGTTCATGAACCAGGCGGTTCCCTCCTGATTTGTGCAGAGTCACTAGGTTCCCAGTTAGACCCAAAAGTGGTTTCAGTAATATATGGTTTCTGCGCTGGACAAGGTCAAGAAAAACAGTGACACAGCAGCAAAGTTCAGCCAAGTTTTGGTTGCACTGGTGACCAAAATGACTGCTGGGGTGCATTCCATTGCCCATACTACTACTATTTACTATGATGGGAAAAGATTTAGTATGTCTCAGTACATAGCATGTCAAATGCAGTGTGCCAGAAATGCCAGAATGTCCAACTGCATCTGGTCACATTTTGCAGTATGCAAACCAGCATGCTTTTCTGGCTTTGACCCATAATCCTTTGTGCAGCGGAAGACACGTCCAAGTGTGAACCCACCGTGACGTTACCCATTGGTTTTGTGGACTGCCGTCTTTTGCAACACAGTACCAATGAGAGTGTGGAGCTGGTGTGTAATATAATGTGACTTGGGTGATGCTTGGTCTTGGTTCATCTGGAAAAAACGGTAGCCTGCCTGGCCACAAAGTTTCTCACATTACAACTAAACAGAGTTCAAGGCTGTGTGATATGGTTTTTTAAGAAAAAGTGATTATTTTGACATCAATTTTCATTTTCACTGAAAAAATGATTAAATCATAATAATCTGATACTTTTTTTTGTCTGTACCAAACAAACATGTTTTCTTACATGTGGAGAACTTCAATACTTCATGATGCTATTTTGTCACATTTTTCCTTCATCAAAATTGCCGCTACTGCGATTTGGATGTTGCACTTGGCTGTATTGTGATTTTGATGATAATATTTAGATTAATTGTGCAGCCTTAATGTCCCAATTGTATGCATACTTCATGCAACAGTGCAATTGTTGTAAGGGCAGCTACAGGAATGTAACAAGTATACGATTTGGTATGCAGCTCTGATGTTTTATTGGAAAGCAAACCAAACAAGTCAAAAGTTGGTTTGCTACAACAAGCTGCACAAGTGTTAGACTAACACAGTGTAGCTGGATTATGCATTGTGTTGTGTTGTTCACTTCCACAGAACTTAACCTTCTAACCTTGTAACTTAACCCAGCATTTAAAGCATTGAAAGGGTGGAAATTACCCACTGAAATTAGGAAATTGCTTCACAGTGGTTTTACATTGAAACTTTGTCACACTTTGTATGAACTTTTGAAACACTCACCTTTTTATTGTTGTTCTTAAATCTGTTAAAAAGTCTAATGTTTTATTCCAGGCTTAACAAACTGCCTCCCCATGTCTCCGATTTCACTGACAAAGCAGCAGAGAGATGAGAGGCTGGCTTTGGTAGAAAGTGATACCTCTCCGCTCGAGTGGAGGAGGAAGTGCTCGCTGTATGTCACTGTGTGTGTGTGTACGTGTGTGTGTTTGTGTGTGCGTGGAATGCGGAGTAGAGTGGAGATGAGAGCGCTTCAGAGTGAGTGATGATGAAGTTGGGGAGGCAGGGAGAATTAATGGAGAGGTGTGTGTTGGATTCTCTTCCTGTGTGTGTGTGTGTGTATGTTATTATCAGGCTGCTGACAGGTGCTGCTTAGCCACTTAGAAAAGCTGTTGTAGACAATAGGGATCATTATTGGTCGGACAAAATGTCTTTCAACTCGGGCAACACACCAACATCTGATGGAACACAAAGCTGAAAGGAGCTGTAGGCAATTACCTCGATTACAGGAGCAGTGAATAGGACGTCTGAAACATTAATTCAAGCAGAATCACACACATTAGTGACACATTCAGAGAGTCCCTCGATGACCCTTTTCACTGCATTGTTAGACCGTCACTTAAAGACTTATGATATTTAAATGAGGTGAGTCACATTCAGAGTTTGGGGCGCCCTCTGTGATACTCAATCAAGGCATTGTTCTTTATGCCTCCTCCCTATTTCATGCCTACTCTCTTCTTCCTAGCAACCAGAGCCCACGCAAAATGATTAGGGGTACCAGGAAATGGGGTTACACACACCCCTATTTTCACAAATATGTCTGTGTACTGTATAGCAGGATGTAGGAATGTCTTAATTAGTGGAGCTGACTGGGAGATAAAGATCAAGGCCTTCTGTTAAAAAGAACCTTTTCCTGACATTTTTGTGCTTGATCATTAGGTAAAATCATTAGGAAAATCTTGGTTGACTGGAATTCTACTTGCTCTTTAACCAATCGGAAAAAAAAGCCCACACTTTGATTAGCCCACGCTAATCAAAGTTACACAACTTTGATTAACCTTTTTCTTTTTCACACGTAGCTACTGTATATGGTTACTTTCAGGTCATTTTTATCAGGTAAATTAAGATACAGCAGCAACACACTAGGGCTGCAGTGAATTATTATTTTCATAGCCAATTAAGGACTGTTGATTACTTTCTTGATTAATTGATTGGTTCTTTGTTCCATAAAATGTTGATAAGTGTTTCCAAAAGCCAAAAACGATGTCTGCAAATGTTTTGTTTTGCGCACAACCCAAAGATATTCAGTTTACTGTCATAAAGATGTAAAGAATCAATAAACTATTCACTTTAAAGGAATCATAGAGTTTTGCCTTTGTTTCTTGAAATTACTCAAATCGATTAGAGCAGCAACGATTCATTGGTTAATCAATTATTAAATTAATTGCCAACTATTTTGATAATCGATTAAGTGGTTTGAGGCACTTTTTAAGAAATAATGTCAAATTTCTCTGATTTTAGCTTCTTAAATGTGAATGTTTCCTGGTTTCTTTACTCCTCTTTGCCTCTGAAAAAAAATGGATTTAGAAGCGCTTCAGTCCTTATGAAAGTAACACCAGCAATTTCCCAACCAGTGAGAGTTTGGTCGGTTCAGAGCATATCGACCAACCAATCGACCATCCGACCAGAAAGTGTGAACCCTATAGATCAATCTGTTCTCTTTTCCCATTCCCTGCCTCAGGTGAATTCCACTCACACACTTTCCCAGCAAGCAGGAAGCAGTTGAGTTACTTTACTGCACATGAACCTCAGTTGATCTCTCTGTAAATACCGCTGCTCGTGTTTCCCTTCACACTGTCTCAGAGTCTAACTGCTAATTGCATGTAATAACTCGCCTGTTGTTGGTTTTGTTCCCATTCTCAGGAGTGCAGAATTACCAGCAGCGAGTGATTCAGTGCAAACACAGGAAAGGAAGGCTTATGATGAAACACACAGCAATGTTTTGTTATAGTCTGTGATGTTAATGAAAGCCCTTGGTGGTCCAACTATGACTAAACAAACTCACTCTTTCAAGTGCCCAATTCTGCTAGTACATTTATTTAAGTAATTACGGTTTACAGCTGAAATTCCACTAACTTAGCGAGGCATGAGGGGCACTGACCAAATACAAAAACATGAATGAACACACACTAATGGCTGATTGGCCACATTCTTGTCATAGAGAAAGACAAGACGAGATAATCATTCAAACACTTCCGTACAGTCTCTCTTCAAAAGAATTCATGCTGTTACCATTGTTTAAACACACAAAGAAAGAAAGAAAGATGGAAGGGCACATGTTGCATTCTTTATTATATCCGCTCACCTGGCCAGTTACTGCTAAAGTGTGCGGACTTGTTGGGTTGTTAATTTTGCAAAGTTGCAAGAACTGTGCGGTGTGGGAAAGGTGTGGGTGGAGGGGAGTTCAGTTCCAGTCAAAGGACCCCTTTGCTAATTTGGTTTTCTTGTACTGTGGTTTTGATGTTCCATGCAAACGTTTCAGTCAGTGGACAGTTTGGACATTGTGAATGATTGGCGGCTATTTTGAGTTAGACAGTGTGGTGGGTACAGTGGTGGGTGGTTGGGCTCCAGAAGAGACACTGTCAAAACTTTGACGGGTAGGATAAGTGATTTTAAAAAGTGAAGGAGAAGGATGGACCCTGATGTTATTGTATGACAGCAGAGTCTGGTGTCATACAGTGCAGTCAATGTGTCAATGCAGTCTAACAAGACTGATTTCAACATTAACTCCTCATCGCACGTGTTAAAATTAGCCAAGGTTTGACATGGTCCAATGACCCATTGTCACAGAAACATACTCTGTGGCCACCAAATATTCCATTTATGTCCCATAACATCCCACACCCATATTCCTTCACACCTTTTAGTTCAACATTCTACAGAAACAGCGAACAGTACTCATTGCCGGCTAGTTTCCAATAGGTCGGGGCTACTGGGTTTACTCAACCTTCTCGAACTGCTAACAAGATCACTACAGGAGAATCAGAAACACAAAAGGCAGACTATGAAAAAATGAGGCAACAAAAAAAAAAAATTTAGGAGTGAACGGAAGCAGGAGTTTAAGTGGCTTAAAATATGACACATCTAAGGATGTAAGGTACTGCAGTTTGTGCTGCCAGTTTCCTCAACAAGCCAAGAAGTCTAGTTTGTTTTTCATTGGAAACAGTGCTTTCGAGAAACACCACATCACCAAAAATGTACCAAATTTAGGGGCTTTAGCACTTCAGAATATTAACGTCCATCCCTGTAAGCCGTGTTTTCAATCCAAATATATCGCAAATTTTAACCGAAGTTTGAGTAAACTTTTGAGTTTGAGTTTGAGTCAGCAAGAGAAAATTTGAATGAATGGAGGTAAGCAGTAGATGGAGCCAGTTCACCACTTGGAAAACTAACATACCATTCTAAACGAAGAGGGCACAACAAGATGACGTAGCTTAATTAAAAGAGTGCCAATTGAACCTCAAAGGATGAAAAACAATGTAGAAAACATGATGAAAATGTGGCATATTTGTTTGTTTCATGCATTAATGTGAGGAGGTTCCATCAGATCTTTGTGGAGTGATCATAGATGTTTTGCATTAGAGCCATGAGAGCGATGAGGAAATTGTGGGAACAGAACTTATACTGAAAAAGTATTAACTAATTTTTCAAAAAAAACAAAAAACCTTAAGTCAGTGTAATTTTTTTCTTTACATTTTTAAAATTTTGCCAATTCCATCAACCTTTGATAGGTACTTCAAAATGCACTTTAAAATGTGTTAATGGACCTTAGTACCTCAGAGCCATGGAATGAATCTTCAGTTTTTTTCCTCACATCTACTCAGAAACTGGATTTATCCCACAACAGGCACTGCAGATCACAACTAAAGCATTTTTGTGGCCATTCTAACCTGCTGCAGTGCACATGGGCCTGTTTTTACAAGCCATTACCTGAACTATGTTACTCTGCTTCCAAAAAAAGATTACGATTTTATTTTCATCAGGCACACAAAACCTGCAGAAACAGACGTGTTGATGTGACGCAAGATCAACCGACGCCTCCTGTCTGATCTTGAAATCAAACTGATCAAATGTGCTGTGGAGCCGAATAGATGTTCAGATCACGTTGTAATCCTTTTTTTCTTGCTCTGACAAGCTCTGTCGAGCCCCCCCCGAGCATCTAGAGTTACTGCTTAACGCTCATCTGATCAAGAACCAGAAGGGCAGGAATCTGTAGCTCGACAGGGACACACACATACAAAGTCACAGGACCACTATCAACCCCATCATCATTTTAGTTGCTTCCCCCCTTTACACTGCAACCCGACTCTAAAGCTCCTCTGACTCTAAAAACAGACCAAAGTCTTACCAAGGAGCCCCTCTCGTCGCCTTCTCAATCCCTTTAATTGGAGGGAGATAACCTGGGACTCATTATGATTTACTGTGGGATCTGCCTCCTTCTTTCGTTTCCAAACCAAAAATTCAACCTGTACTTGAGGCTGCAGTGCAGAAGACAAGCAACACGAGGCTCACACCAGGATTAGCCTCAGATCCTGTTGCATTTGGCATCGTTTCATACTGTAATTGTGTACGCATCTGTGAGTACAATGTATTTGTAATCACAGGGAAAATCACAGAGTCTAATGACTTTGTAATGGCTGCTCTGAGGGTCCCTATCAGAGCGAGCGATCAGAGTGAAGGAGATTTGGTAAGACGGAAGGCTTTGCACCCGCATGTAGCCATGCACACACACACACACACTGACACACAGGATTAGGCTGCAGGCTGACCTGTGTGTGTTGGTAATTTGGGAGGTGCTGATCGCTGACGCTCCATTATGGCTGCCGTCACAGTGCCAGGGGACGGCTATGATGATACTTCCATTCTGATAGCCTGTGTGTGTGTGTGACACCACTCTGCTGTGGAAAATGCTGTCTTGCAGTTTGCAGTCTTCAAGGTCAGGCTGTCCGTCTGCATGTTATGAGTCTGAATTGTCAGGATTGATTCTGTAGAATTGATCCATCCCCTCTGCTCTCAGGTGATTGTGTTTGTGTCCATGTCCAGCATCTCAGGGATAATAAAATCTTGATAATGTGATGTGCTGAACGGATTACCAGAAGTGCTCACACACTCATCCATTGTGTGGGAGACTACAGAAGCATATTGCTGCCAGCCTAGAAAAAGAAAAATGGATCAGTATCATGTTATAACGTGAAGATTTTATTTTTATAACGAGATGTTTTTCATAAAAAGATATCTTCATTATTCAAACATACAAACTTATCACAGTATAACAAGTAGAGCAGCACCGATTAATTGATTAATTGATTAATTGATTATTAAATTAATTGGCAAATATCTTGATAATCGATTAATCACTTTAAGTTATTTTTCAAATTAATAATGTCCAAATTCTCTTTCAGATTTAACAAATTTAACTCTTTCATCCTCTTAAATGTGAATATTTTGCCCTCCATGACAGGAAACTGAATATCTTTGTGTTTTGGACATTACAGAACATCAGCTTGGGCTTTGGACAACCGTTTCACCATTTTCTGACATTTTACAAACTAAACCCCTAATCGATTAATAATCGATTAACAAAGAAAATAATCAACAGATTAATCGATGATGAAAATAATTGTTAGTTGCAGCCCTAATAACGAGAAACTTCTTTTGTTATAACAATATGATACGTATCTTATTCTAACGTAAAAAGTTTCATGTTATAACAATAAACTACTTGTTATAACAAGAAAGTTTTCTCATAACAATATATTTATCTTGTTATAACGTGAAATGTTTCATGTTGTCATGTGATGACATTTGTTATAGAAAATGTTTCATGTTTCATCATGATAAATGAAATGTTTCACTTTATGACAAAATAAATAGTATATTGTTAAAACAAGAAAATAATCTTATTTTAACAAGAAAAGTTTTTTGTTATAAGTTTGTATGGTGTAATAACGTAAAAATATTTTGATATAACATGAAAAACATCTTGTTATAACAATACACTTTTCATTTAATGTGATACTGATGCCTTTGTCTTTTTCTGGTGTGGCAGCAATACGCTGCTGTTGTGAGAGAATGATGAGGTCCCAACAGGAAAGCCCAGAGAAGCGGCCCAGTCAGGGCTCATGCACACTTTATGATGAAAATATGTCTGAGACATATTACGAACAAACCCAAAGTTCTTATACATCTTAATCTTGAACTAGCATATTTGCATATCCAGTCAGGATGAATGAAAGGACTCTCATCAGTTGCATGGTGTATTTATACCAGCTTTTAAGTGAGTGAGTTTGCAGTGCTGAATAACAGTACGGTCGTCCATCTTCCTGCTTCTGCTCAGTCTCAGCCCATGCTTTCTGGCAGCTCTGGTGCCAGTCTGGTGCTGAGCTGACCATAGCAGCCTGCCTGACAGTTGTCTTGTTGTACCCAGAGGAGCAGCTTCAGTCCAGCATCTGCTACCAGCCAAGCTGCCCACACGCTGCCTCACCACCTTTCTCCGTCTGCTCCATTAAACTTTCTCCATCTGGTGGGAAATAAAGCACACTGAACATCCACAGAGTTATTGTTGACTAATTACAGAGATGTTTGTTTTGTGTTTTCTCTGTAAACAGTGTGTATAGTACTACTGTATATGATGAGGAAACAGTTGCAGCCTCATAATGGCACAGATTAGGGCTATGCAGTATGACAGAAATCTCATATCCTGAAATAGGTCTTCTCATATCCAGATAACAGTTACTATCACAACATAGCACATTTTCAAAATTTAATAAATAAGTAGTTCTCTCCAAACAGTCTGATATGATTCTTTTGTAGGTAAGAGGTTAGAGGTGTTACGTTGCAGCATAATTTACCAAGTATGGTTTTGTGGTCCTTGTTAGACTTACCATGTCTCTATAATATAATACCAAAATCACATCCATACAATAGAAGGAGCACCTTTTTTGGACACGACTTCCTCATTTTGTCTTGGCTGGTCGAAGTCCTTCTCCTGTTTGAAATTACCCCAATCTGTGCCACATTCATTTTCTTTAACGTTTTTTTGTGTTGCCTTCATATAAATTTTCTGCTTGCATCTGTGCCATTCAGAGGAAGCCATAGCGTCGCCAAATGACAAAACATATTTATGATTTGCAGCACAGTAAAGTGAATAATAGAGCATAATACGAAACGGTATGTTGTTTTTTTAACCATCATACATTATAAATCGTCATTGGACAGCCCTAGCACAGATATAACACCTGGTAATAAATATAAGAAAAGGCTTTATTTGTTTATTATAAAATAGAGAAAATTCTATCACATATTCTATCATTCAACACTAAGAGCTGTTGTCTACCAAATGAAGATAGTCAATGTGCACATGTCCACAGAAGTAGTTGAAAAAGGCACCAGTATGTGCAGTAGCTCCATGCTGAGTGATGGAATGTGAGGGGGAGAATGATCCTCACACAGTTAAGTTGTAGAGTACACATCCTGCACATCTGAATGGAGCATGTTCACACAAGTATAACATGGAGTACTTTAATAGTATTAAAAGACTTTTACTGTTCTTACTTGTCAGTAATGCTCTCAATCTGTCTTACTATAGTGATGTCAACAAGCCTCTCTCCTCATACGCTGCCCGTATAAATTGATAATGACGTCGCTTGACAGACATGCACACATACTCTGCAGACACTCTTGCATCAGTATCGAGTTTCACCTGGTGATGTAATGCTCAAAGAACAATAATGCACACAGCAGAGCTTAGCCTGCATAGCTTGAATGGTTATCAATGCATACTAAACTAATCTCCATGCCAACAGTCATGATATTACAGCTCATGTAAATGTGTAAAAGGATTTGCATCATATGTCGTCACCGCAAGCTTCTCTTGTGTTTTACAGAACTCCTGTTGTGCAGGCTCTTACATAATTGTGTGTATCACAAGACTTTTAAGAAAATGATACGGGCTGACTCTGCTGTAGTGCGTGCTTGATGTTATTGCACTGCTCTCGCTTTATATAACAGCTTGTTAACATTTTTGTTACCTTATTATGGGAAACATTTACTAACATGGTAATATAAGGCCCTAAAATCGCTGCTTACCTCACTTCATCACTTCACTTAAACTCAAAAGATGCTCTCCATTCCTGCTAGCAGTTATGATGTCAGGTTTTTCCAGCTTTTTTCAATTTATGATTGAGTATCTGCCATGTGATTTTGCTTACTATGCAGGTTGTGTAGGTTGCTTGCATACACTTGAGCTTCCCATGTGCCATTAGGCTCGGTGTGGGGCTCAGCTGTTGGTTGCAGCAGCCCATCTGTCTTTCTGTCTTGTGTGTCCCGGTCAGGGTCAGGTCTGGGTCACCTCGAGGACTTTCTTCATTACTCTCCAGGGGATCATATGTCCACACAGAGTGGCTAATGGACAAGTGAAGAATAGGGGCCAGAGTGGTAGAGGCTTCATCTGTGGGGTGCGAAGGAGAAAAGAAAGGTGGAGATGTCTGGACTCCAAACCCTGCCCTGTGTGTAGGATAAGACAGAAGGTTCGCTAAGGTCGTCACAGTCGGTTGGAATTTCATTGTCTCTGTACAATCCCACTGGTCTACTTTCATGAGGAATTGTTTTGTCTTTATTTTACTGTAGCCAGGAAACCAAGGTCTTGACCATTTTGACGTGCGTAGGTTAAAGAGTGGAATGGAGAACAAGGAGAACAATGTACGGGCAGATGGAGCCATGAAGGGAGTGTGACCACCTTTTCAGGCTGCAAAGAAGAAAAAAACACCTGTCCCCCAGTTTTCTTTGGACAAAGAAATGTGAGATCAAGTTGGGCTTCAGATTAACTGAGACTCCCACTTCTCCCTACATTAAAGCCCCATTTCCACCCAGTACTTTTGGTATAGTACCATTGAATTGTATTTCCATTACAACAGGGCTTCCCACTGGAAGACATGTCACTTAGCTGAAGATTAACTCAGCTCAAGTTGAGCAGCTGTAAAATGAACACAGAATTTCCAATAAATTCTTCACAAAATAGGTGAACTCCACTCACAAATACAAATCAGTGCCGTTCAATTTGTCTTGCGGTCAACATTTCCAGTGGAAAAGCCCCAAAGGATGTGAGCTTTGTTTGAGAAGAGGCTGCAGGCAACAAGACGGAAAAAAAAAATAAAAACTGAGCACAGACAATGGAGATTCTAAATGCTCTGATTCTTTCAGACCAATCAGTGATCTCCAGGACCCGAGTGCACCAGCTGGGCGTAAAAAAGAAGGTCTTAACTCTTACACTGGACTTAACTACGTCCGACGTTGTGACTGGAATTTACACCGAGTGCACCAAGCCTGAGTCACCACGGTCGTAGCTGCGCCTGGTCTTACAATGTGCGTTCACGTGAGTATATGCGAATTGTTGATTGTTGCCAAGCAACACACTTCTACGCGAGCATTATCGCACATTTACCACATCTCCCGCAGTATTTTGAAAAGCTCCGTTGGCAAAAATCCGAGTGCAATCAGCACCTGCAGGGTGAGGGACAGCGCCGCGTCTGTGACCGACACATGCTGCAGCTGAGGGGAGAGCACTTTCATTCAAACAGCGATTCTCTGCTAAAATTAAATCTTTATCACTTTCTGATATCGAGCGGATTTGTCCTGTCATGGATGACACTTTCTCTGAATGCCCTCTCGTTAATCATCCTGTAAACAAGGTGCGCTGCTGCCCCTCTTTCTCTTTTCTGGCCGTGTGATTCCATTAAAATTACCGTGGATACAAGTCTGAGTTTCCAACTTACGCCTGCTCCACACTAGGCGTAAAAGTTACACCCGGGCGGAACACACACAGGGCTTAAGTCTAACTGGTGCACTCGTCTTAACCTTAAACTGGTCGTAACTTCCCGTTCTACGTCGGACGTAACGTTACACCCAGGCGTACGCCCAGCTGGTGCACTCGGCTCCAGTGTTTTTACTCTACCTTTTAGTATGGGCTAAGCTTGCTTGGAATCTTAACTGAGGGGTAACAAGAAATAGGATGGAATGGAGTGGTTCTATTGGTACCGTTCCAAACTTTTCCCAATGGAAACATGAAAATAGCTGTTCTGATGTATAATGAACTGAGCTGAAATGTACTGCTCGGTGGAAATGTAGCTTAATATTAGGGCTGCACAATATACCCCCAAAGATTTGTAGTGCAATTTCTTTCTTTCTTTTTTTTTTTTTTGGATAGATATTGCGATTGCAATATGATTCACGATGAGGGGAAATGATCATTTTTGCATCACAAAGTCTGGAGTCAGGAGTCCTGGAGAACAGGATTTGTAAGCCAGGGCATCTCTGTAGCACTACAATACCTCATTATGATGCTGTTTTGTCACACATTTTTCCTTTATCAAAAATTCTGCCATTTGGAGACTTCACTTGGCTCTGTAGTGATTTTGATAATATTATTTATAATTGTGCAGCTACTTCAGATGCCTAACCTGGTTCTTCTTCTTGACTTTAATGAGTTCTGTGAAGAAGCAGACTTCTACCTCCTACCTTTACTGAGAAGGAAAGTAACATGTGGTAAATGGGTAACCTTGACTTTCAAAAGTTTTCAAAAGTTTGAACAGTGTATCTGCTCCAAACTGTGTATCTTTGTCCACCTTGAGAAATATTTCTCACCAGTTCTTCAACACACAAGCAGGACTGAGCCTGTTTTTTGCACTTTGTGGAATCTCCCTGGACTGACATTGGTATTCAACAAAACTCTTTCTGTTTTCTCTATAACTACTCCCTTATTCACAAGCACAGGCATCATTTAAACCTGCCCCTTTCATAACTGCTTTCTTAAGAGGCCTTGACTGTCTTTGGCCTGTGTGTGGGAGGCTGAGTGAGTGTGATTGAGGACGAGGCAGCATTGAGGATGCTCAGTGGTTTGGAATTCTGCTGCCAGAGTGAGTAACAGTGCGGATGGGAGAGCCGTCACCACGGCTGATTTACACCTGTGTTTGTGTCCTGGGCAGGGAGGAAGGAGGCAATGGGCAGGACTGTGCCCCGTGTGTGGTGTCTTATTGTAAGTAGAGGCTCCAGTGGGTGGCATGGTGGTCCCATAGAGAGACAGAAGTCTGAGATAATGGCAGGAATTGAGTACTGGATGATAATGTGGTATAAAAATGGCTGTTATTGTGTGGCTAAAAAACATTTCATCCTGTTTGGAGGAGGTTGTGAATAGTTTTTCTTTGTTTGTTTGTGAGGAAAGCCACTTTTCCAGTGGAAAACCACAAATGTGGTTACATGATTACACCCTTTCTCTTCCCTCTGATGCATTTGACTTATTTTTCATGTGTCTTTTCTTACATGCACAAATAAAACACTATGATATAATAAAATAATACTGGAATTTTAGTGGAAGCAATAAATATTGTCTCATTAACTTAATTTAAACATAAAATGTTTTTTTTTTAGTTCATTAAACTTAAAATGTCTAGTATTTATTTTACACTTACAAACATGAGTTCTTCTAACTTGATGTCTTTTGACTTAAAATGACGAGTTGAATGAGTGTTCTGTACAGAGTTCAATCAACTCATTTAATTCAGTTTCTAAAGAAAAAACAGTATATTGTCAGATTTCCCAGTATTCATTGTTTACATATTTTCCCTCTGCCCTGTATTGCTATTTATCAATCTGGATTTTCCTGGTATGAGTTGCAGAGCTTTAGAGATATTGGCCATATAGTTGTCTGTCTTCTCTCCAGTATAATGGGATTAAATGGCACTCAGCTTGTGATGCTATTCTAGACTGTGTTGTGTGCAGCTTCATGTTGGAACTACTTTCTTTCTAGAAGAAGAGAAAGTAGTTCCTACATGAAACTGCTAACAATAAGGTCTGTGGATTATCTTGAGTAAATTTTTAGGTCAGCCTGGACACCACCTTCCTCTAAAACCTCCTTTTCTTAATCAAGTGTCTAGAATCCAGTATCTGCCCTGCTTTGAATGGCCATAATCTCGCCGCAGTTTATCGCTCTGACACAAATGATGCCCCACCACCAGCTGGGTGGCATCTAGTAATTGTTTGTTTTCAATCATAAGCAGCTTAACACCAGGATTATCAGTAGCTACAAGTGATGTTTTTGTGTCACACAGCAGGAGGGATGGCTTGCGTCTTATTTTCCAAACTAAAACATGAAGGTCAGGTCATTATCCCCTCCTCCCCTTCCCAGTCTTAGGTCTGACTCTCCCCTCAGAGCTGGCAGGAGCACCTGTGCTGCTGTGGGAGCTGGGTGGGGCTCTTTTGGTTTTTATTGTCAAGGTCAAAAATAGTGAAAGCACAAAAGGACAAAAGAAAGTCTCAGCGCTGTTCAAACACCTGTGTGGTGCAGGTGAGCCACAAGACTGTGGGACAGAGACAGAGATCCGTTTTTACAATATAGAGAATATAGTCTATTTAGTCTAAATATATTTATTTTCTTCAAAGTTGGAAAGGTTTATTGATGTGGGATGTACTGCATATAAGCTTTTTTGCAACAAGACAGATGGCAGATCACTGTTTCATCAAGAAAATGAGATCTGATTCAATTTACTAAAGTTATTGAAACAGCCCAAAATGGAAAGTGATCCCATTGCACTTGTGTTCGAGCCTGAATAGTTCAGGATATTTTTGCTTCATAGGACAGTAGGGCTAAGTAAAAAGTCACCTCTCTGGGGATTAACTAAATAAAAGCTCTACTTTTAGATGGTTCTTTCACAGTTTGAAGGTAGTTCTGTGTGCCTACCTTCTTGTAGAGTTACTCATTAACAAACTTTGGCTTTTGCTGAGACTGACTCTGTTCCTGAATTAATATAAACCTCTGAATGACTCACTGACTAGATGAGGGATCGTGTCAGCAGCTCATGTCTCAAACTATCACTTTAATGTTTGTCTTTCCATCTCCTGAGCATGATAGAATGTATATTTGAGTCTTCA
>JAJHUR010127803.1:3392-18569 GCA_027495735.1 Lutjanus campechanus
AAGGGAAAGGGATGATTTTCTATTTTCATTCTGCCATTGCTTCTCTACTGACTGACATTTTATACAAAACCAAATCTGATCCTCCTTGCAATTTCTCATGAATTGTGGGGTATTTTTTATTTTTTATTTTTTGCATGAGACATTTTCAATTTGATCTTCTATTTTTCACAAAGTAGTTTGAACTATTGTTTCTAAGAAGCTTTAGTTAACCAAACTAGATTCCTCCCTAGGGTAGCCTCGCTGTAGTTCACTGTTTCTAGTGTGAATTAATTGGTGGCTTGCAAAGCAATGCTTTCAAATTAGCTCCTCCACTGCTGGGTTTGCTGTTCACACCAGTTATTTTATGAATCAGCCAGACACGGCTGATTGTTGTCACTGTGACAAAAAAAATTGTGGCAAAAGATAAAGCTTCTAGAGGAATATCAATAAAATCTGCACAATGTTAAAGAGGAGCCCGACTGATATATATCAGTTGGCCAATATTAATGGTCTGATATTGGCCTACCACAACATATCACAATCACTATCACAATATGCCCCTATCAGAAAAGTGTGATTATATTAATTCAATATTCTGTATATTTATTTCTGTATCAGAAATATTGGCCCATATTGGCCCCAAACATCCAGTATCCATCAGCTCCTTGACTTTAGGTGTATAAATGCCTTCAAATTTGAGGTTGTTTTCCTCAGACCTCAGTAACCTCAGACACCGCTGTGATGAATGCAACGTAGCCAAAACCATTTGGTAAATAAAGCTTAATGTACTAGAAAAGAGTTTTGTTTTTCTCATCTCAACCAACCAAAACCGTGGAATAAAAGTGGAAAAAACATGGAATGATGCCTCACTAATACAGGACTATATAACTGATGATATTTTTTGGTATATAAAGTTTGACTGAACCAGTTTTGATTTTATTTTCACCCTAAATTGATTTGAGCCGTCAGTTCTTTCTTTATATCTAACACTCATCATCTTTGTATTTTCTAGGCGATTATAAGCAGCAACATTTCCAACACTGATCTCACAGCTGATGCAGATTATCGTTCTGCTGTGGTCGATTTTATCCTAGTCTACATTACAAAGATGATTTTTTTTTTTTTTTTTTTTTTTTTTGTGCTGATACAGCGAACAGCCCAGCTCTACATGAGCTTTGTAGCTGTGCTGATTGAAGAAGCAGCATAGAGGGAATCACTGTTCTGTGATCAATGACCAGAGCCCCTCGGCCATCTCTGTCATCATCATCTGCACACGGCCAAGAGCTGAGTCTTGAACAGCCCCGCGCACACAGAATCATGGGTAACACCAGGCTGGGGGTATGCTGTTGGATGGCCTTTCTGTCTCTGTCAACAGAGGAGGGTTTGTCTTCCTTCATGACTGACTGATTGACTGACTGTCTCTCTGGCAGAAGAAGTTGCTGTAGTCAAGAGGGAACACTCTCCACTAAAATTGGTTTGATTTTTGTTTCAGTGCCACTTTTTTGTTTATAGTTTATTCTAGACTTCAGTAGCTTGGAAAGCGGGAAGGAACATAAACACCAGAGGCATGTTTCACAAATACACCAGTGGTTTCTTAAAAAACTCAACCCGCAATGTTGTTTGATGCAGGAAGTAACAGAAGTCTTTTTTTCCCTTTCTGCATACAGCTGGATACTCTCTACTCTAGTTTTTTTTTTTTTTTTTACACTGTCTGAAACTCTCATTGTGATGCCACGTGATGCAAACCGAAGGATGATGACAGACAATCTGGAACAAAGACAGGAAAAGTCTGTCTCCTTTCCAAGGTTACAGCCCTTTCTCTACTGTTTTCTCTCTCCTGCACTGGCTGCCCAGATTGATTTGAATAGAAATCTACTCAGCATGCAGCCAAGTAGGGCAAAATGACTCGTGAGTGAGTGTGAGTGTGTGTGCATGTGTGTGAGTGTGTGTTTGTTTTAGCCAGGCCGGATTTGGTCTGACGTGTTATTTCCTGCATGGTGAGATAATAAGACATGTGATTAGACTACATGATTGTGGTTTATGTCAGACTAATCCTAGCCATTGACGAGAAATGTAAAGAAACTGAGTCCAGTGGACAAAGACATACAAAAATAGATACATTGGTTAAATGAGATTTACATGGGTGTTTTGTTGCTTCTTTTTTGTATGGTCTGATTTTTTTGTATGCGTATACAGTATGCGCTATGTATTGTGAAATTTAAACATGTTTGCATGGTTTTGAAATGCTAAATATATATACACATAATTCAAGCCCATGCACTACTTAAAAAACCTCTTTCCATCCATAATTGAATTATCGACCTATATTTATTTCATTCACCTTTTACACACAGAGATGCAGAGGAGAGCAAATGATAATAAAACAACACAAACAAAAAATAAATATTTAGGTTAAAAAAAAATCTTCTAATAATAATAAATATAATAAATATTATGCACAATTTCCAAAATACAATTTTCTCCATGCAGCGCTTACCTGTAATTATGTACATTTACTGAAGTGAGTTTTTTCATTTGTGTTTATGACTTAAGAACAGGTGAAAAAAGGTTTTGTCAAGATAATCAAGATAAGTTTCTTCATATTTTTTCATTTAAGAAACAGGTGGGAAAAAAAGCTTTGCCAGAATCAGTTACTTTTGTTTCAGTCTGTGAAAACTGCTGGGTTTTGCTGATGATTTTATTTATTCATTAATTTTTGGTCAGGATCATTTTTGGCAATACTCACTTTGGCCACAAGAGGCTGCAATGCACCACTACCTCATGTATTATAGGACCAGGAAAGTTTTGATTTCTCTGTGCACTCTGCACCCAAGGAGAATAATGTACACAAGCTATACCAGACTACCAAAGGTTCATATGTCAGCTGAAGCAGTAAGACTAAATTGCACTATAATTGCAGTATTCAATAAACCATGTATGTTTTTTTAAACTGTCAAATCAAAATGCATCCAAACTGCTTGTTCTGATGTGTACAGCCATTATTAAAAGTACAGAACTATCCTATTCCCTTAGCAGGTGTCCATCTGTTCCACCCATAACTTCATCTTTAGACTACATAGACAAATTCAAAGACATTTAAACACTAGGAGGAAACATATATTTACTATAAAAAATAAAATGTATTGTCATACAGTAACAGTTTACTACTAAATGATACCCAGCCATCTATAAAGTAATTAAAAATGCTACTTGTACATTAGTGCATCAGTCATAATACTCCAACGGTAGACTTATACAGTAATGTAACAGACTTTTTATCGTCTATTTATATCACAATGGAGTACTATTTTTATATTGTGGTATTTCCACTTAAACAGTCTTGTTTCCTCCACACCACTGGCTCCATGTGATTTCCCTGTATAAAACAGCACTACAATGGAAATGCAAACTTGCAGCCTATTAGTCATGCAAGCGCAGAGGAAGTATAATGATCTTCTTATTGTTATCCCTCTGAGTGCACAGATGATGTGTTGCTGCCCTCTCCTGCACAGTCACAGTGTCTGTTGTGGACTCATGTATAAATCATTCAATAGTTCTGAATGAGATCTCTGTACTGCTTGCTCTCTCATGTAGAAAACTGCAGCCCACTGGGTGCAGTTCTGACCACCAGCGCCATTATTCCTTGCCAGTAACTCATCCTCCGTCAGGCTTAACTGGTGTGAGACTTTCTTTGGAGGCGGGGCTTAAACTTTGTGGAGTTAGTTTTTTTTTTAAAAACTACGTGCAGCAGTGTGTGTTCCCTCACTGCTGAATCAGCTGACACCGGCTCTCCAGGATTTTAACTTTTGAGGAATAAAAAGGGGGAAAGGCACAAGCAGCCAACATGATGGTGACTGGCATGTTCAAGTATTTATGTGCGATTATTACCAGAGCGTTATTTATCCTGGTCTCTCTGGTCGGGGTCTGGAGGGTGACATGGGTGAAGAAAGATCCCAATTACTGGTTCCTGACTTTCCTCTTTCTGCCGCTGGTCGCTGAGATGATAATAACCCTGAAGAGCCGAATGGGAAAAGATTACAAATGGTAAGATACAGTGAATGCATGCAAGTGTTTGTAAATGTATCGTAATTATATGATGCTTGAGGATGCAGCTTAACCCAATCCTTTTTTTTGTGTGCAAAACCTAAAATGGATGGTTTCTGCATGCGTTCTTTACTGAGTAGATTTACAGTAAATAAATTAAGCTTTTTGTCATCTTTCCCCTTCCCTCGACCCTTCCCCCACCTCCTTGCATCCTGCCTGTCCCTCTGCTGCTATTGTCTAACCGGTCCTGGGTCAGGATGGGGTGGTACCCCATAACTCTTATTCCAGAGACTCCCAGCCTTCCTCCATGTCTGACCTCAATCTATAAACAATATGCTGTATTTCACTTTCTTGACATGCATGTTTGTTTGTTTGTTTTGTTTTTAATTTAGTTGAATCCTCAATGCCAGTAGGTATTTTAATTTAATATACAATAAAACCACTGCTATACATTATGTCAGATTTTAAATTTGTTATGAAGAGGAGCATCCAGCCATTCATTTGCATTTCTATGCTCAGAGATGTTCTAAACACGATACAAGATAGATTTATTTATCAGTATACAACACAGGGTGGTACAGTGAAATTAAATTCTCTTTTTGTTGACTGGCTGAACAGATAAAAAATAAAGAAACTATTTTACATGGTGATGTAGTGCTGAGGATGAATTAAGCCGTCTCACAGCCTGAGGGGAGAAGCTGCTCTTCAGTCTGGTGGTACAGCAGTGGACGCTGTATCTCTTTCCAGTCAGCAGCAGGGTGAACAGGCTGTGGCTCGGGTGTGTATTGTCTTTTAGTGTCCTTGGGGCTCTGTGCAGACACATATCACCTCCCTGATATCACTGAAGCTCAGTAGGTGGGTACCAGTGATGTTCTCGGCGGTTTTAATGACCTGCTGCAGAGTCCTCCTGTCCTGAGGGGTGTGATGTTTCCAGTCAGGATGCTTTCGGTTGCTCCTCTGTAGAAGTTAACAAGAACTTGGCTTGAGAATTTTGCCATATCAAGTTTCCTGAGAAAATACTGCCAATTTTGAGTAGTCCTCTTTAATTATGAAGTCTCACAAGAAACAGATATTTGTGTGGGAGTATCCCAACACGGCAAAGTGATAATAATAACTAACAATTATTTTTATCATCAATTAATCTGGCAATCTCTGTTCTAGCACAATAAGTGTCAGGGTTGATACATTTTCAGCCAAATAAAGGGTCAGAACTGGTCTTTGTTTTTGTTGGTGATGTAAGTTAGATTTGTTTAGATCAGAGTTATTGAATATTAGGAATGTAAATGTAGTAAATGTGTATATTTACGGTACTAAATCAAAAAATGACCATAATATGTCATCAGTGATTAAGGAAACATGCTAAATTGAAATACTGACTTCTCTACTACTGCCAACGTTCTCCTCTGAAATTTCCATTACAGGCCGGAACACCTGTTTCACGTTTATAGACCCAACCCCACAGTTTTAGAGTTAAAATTAATCCACACTATTTGCCAATTGACTTAGTGTCTGTTTGTGAGTCATAAGAGATCATTAATAATCTTTTAAAAGAAGGAGTAGGTGTTTATAACTGTTAAATTGAGCAGATATGTTCATGGAGTCTGTCAGACAGCAAGGCGGGCAGTCACTGAACTCCGTTTTCAGAACAGATTGTTTTCAGGGTAGCAGGCTTAGCTTTATATTGGCAGACAATTGACAGAGTTATAAACAGCTGCTCAACTTACAGTGTAGGTCTCGTCATTGCTTGTCATCATCCCATCATCCAAGTATAATATTGCGCTTGTCTTGCGCTCCTGTAGGTTCATTGTCCCTGTAGTCTGCATGCAACCTGCTAGAACTTAAAGTCTAGGCTCCATCTCGCTACAGTGCTCATTTCTGAATGCTACATATTGTTTCTTGAAATCATCCCTATTTGCTCACTATATCTTAGCCTGTTTTACCCTCAGATGTGCATAAACTACAGGTTAGATGAGCTAAAATACAAAAAAAGTGAAATTATCAGTTATCTTATCATTAGCCATGAAAAGCAGGTAATTATTGGTTATTGTAATGGCTGAAAAAAATCCACATCCTAAAATACCTGTAAGCAGCAAAGCATCACATTTCAAAAGCTGGAAGCAGAATAATTGGGCATTTCTGCTTGAAAATATGTTGCAGTGATTACTCCATCAACTAATCGTTTCAGCTGTAAACAATTGTAATATTTCCCTACGTGTCTTTATGAAATTGCTTTAATAAAGTGCTGTTGGTTGTCTTGCAGGTTTTCTCCTCCCATCTTTCTGTTTCTCATCAGTATCATTCCATCCATCTGGCTGCTGGAGCTCCACCACCAGCAATACAAAGACAACGATCATGTGGTACTCAATACTAGAAAAAAAAAAAATCAGTGTCTAACTGCTTAATACAACAGTTCTCAAGCTTTCTGAACACTGTAAGCTAATGACAGATGTTGGTGGGCAGGAGGGTTGTAAAACTCCAGCTCACTGCACACATAGCTACACTTCATCAATCCGTTGATTCCATCAAACACTGCATGTGCTTTTAAACTTGAAGCTTTTAAGCTTTAATTACAGTAAAAAAAAAAAAAAGCAGTCTGTCAAATTCAGTCTTTAAAAAGCCTCTTTCACTTGTTTTCAGTGCAAAAAGCTTGACTCTTGGGAGAATGTGCGTGAAATGATCACTCAGAACAAGACCCTGAATAACACAACATCGCTGGACTTCCTGAAGGTAAGAAAGAGTGACAGACTGGAAAATTCATTTAGATCCACTTGCTTGTCATAGCAGAACATATTCTGTTTTATAATATAATTGCACAGAGCAGAAATGAGTGAGAAAGACAAGTGAGAAGTGAAAGAGTTTTTTTTAATGATGTATTTCTTGGGAACACTGCAGTTTGGATTATACTTGATATCTGGGGGAGTGAAACTAATGACAAGCTCCAAAATAAAGCAACAGAAAACCACAGATGTCTCAATACGATCCCAGGAAAATTGCTTACTCACTTCTCCTCAAGCACAGTTTCATTTGTTTTATCCATTCAGTGCCACTCTGATTTGTTTAGTCTCAGTGTTTACTCTGATTCACAGTTTAATCACAGCTCTATTTTGCCATCACGATTGCCAGGCAATCCGAGTCCAGGATATCACTGCATCTGACCACAAAATAGTCAGCGCAATAGTCATGACCCTCCATAAAAGAAAAAGACACAATGTGGCATTTTTGCTTCTCAGGTTTTTGCACGGATTAAACAAACAGGAGCCAGGCTAGCTATTTCCTTTAGTCTTTATGCTAAGCTAAGCTAATTGCCTGCTGGCTTTACAGGTCCAATGTGTAAGATTTAGGGGGCTTTATTGCCATTATCTGTCAAAAATTGAATATAATGTTCATAAGTACACTTTAAATTAGCGTATAATCACCTGAAAATGAAAATTGTTGCGTTTTCATTATCTTAGTCGTTTATATTTTGAGAGGTCATATTCCATGTAGTCCGCCATGTTGCACTGCTATAATTCTAGAGAACGGACAATCCAAACACTGGCTCTAGCCTTTCATGTTTTGCGTGAGTTATGCAGCCACCATAGTTTCTCCTACATGCTTGGAAGGTGAGAGTGAGATGAGATGTTTGCAATCTACAGGCTCATTGCGCTATATGGCAGTAAATCCTACATACTGGGGCTTTGCTTCATATTGAATGGACAGATATAAGAGAGCTGTCAAGACAGTGCATGAGTATGTCTCCAAGAATGTCAAACTATTCCTTCAACATGGAAAACTTTCAAATCTTCTATAAAATGTTTCTTATGTTTCAATGTTCACGACAACTAATCTAGTCAGCTGATGAAGAACAGTGTGCTTGAAATGTCGCTCATCATAACATATTGTCTGTGTTGGGAACTCTTATACTTCAAACAAAAACTCTATTTGGGGCTTTTCAATTTGTTTTAGGTATGTGCAATGAGTCAGCAGTCTGAATGGAGATAATAGGTAACAGAATTGCTTGATGCTCTTGAGTGGTGCATTTCACCGATAATTAAAGAAAAAAGAAAAGATATACTGTCACACTGTCAATAATGTAAAAAAAACAACTTGCTGTCCAGCTCTTCAGTGGCAAAGAGTAAAGGATTGTGGTTGGGGAAGGTGGTTAACTAAATCCTAAATCCTATTAAATGCCTGGACCAGAGTGAGTAGAATGCAGGGGAAAAACAGATGACCACCAGGGGACTGGAAAGCCAGATGTACCCCCAGGGGTTAGAAATGAGAGAAAAGAGCTTCTCACGGATGCAGATTTGGATTTTGGGAAGAGCTGTGCTCCTCCTCTCTCCATTTATCACTGATAGAGACTTTGAGGTCAAATCAAAAGGTAAAAAAAAAACAGTTAATTGTAGTAACAGGATCAGATAGTGGTCTAAATAACCTTAATTGCAGGCAAAAATCTACATGACATTCTAGTCTCAATAAATTAGAGACGTTTTTTTACACAGTTGATAACAGCCTTCCTTGTTATTTATTTGTCCATTATAAAGATATTTTCTGTACAGAGGAATTCAGGCATCCTCATTCAGAGCAGACTTTTAGGATGCATTACTTGCGCCATTAACTGGATTATTTATTACATGCTTAAATACATAGAGGTATATGAGGGAGGGGAGTGTAACTGGAAATTGCAGATGTGATTGCCTGAAATGTTGGCAAACGTTCAGAGGTCTGAACAGGGGCAAAGACAATTCTAGTTTTGTTGTGATTTAATATAAAAAAGCTTTGAGTTACTCAGGCACTCAATTCAGCAAGACAATTATGTAAAGTAGTGAGACTTAAGAGGTTACCAGGCTTTACAAATACTCAAACTGAACAGACGAATGGTGAGAGATGGATAATGTGGCCTAAAAGCAGCATGCAGAGAGAGAATAAAAGAGGTCCAAAAATTCCAACTGAGTCAGAGAAGCCCATTGAAAACAAATACACACAAAGACATACAAAGAGCTCATAGAAGAAGTCATGAATAGGAACTCCGCCAGCCCACTTTCTCAGACAAAAGAGTAAAATATTAAAACATGAACATGAGCATTTAAAGAGATAGTTCTGATTATTTGATGTGGGGTTGTATGGGGTACTTATCAATCAGAAGTGTATTAGCCACCGTAGATGCCGGTCGACACGCCTCTAGTTAGGAGAAGCAAAGAGGAGCGCCAGCACGGAAGCTAAGCATTGAACTGCAGTGGACAGGGTCAGCAACAAAATGTATTTTAGCCACTTAAAAAAGGTCCACCTAAAAAAATCAACATCAGTTTACATGCATGCTATATGTAGAATATTTTCATCGCTTTAGGTTGCCAACAGACAACCTTTTCTGATGGGAAACTGTCATTAAATAAGACAAATACCGCTCTCTCCAAACTAACCAAACTCCATAGGCGAAATCAGTCATTTTACTTCAGAGAACAAGAGTTCCTGGTCTACAGTTCCCTCTTTCTTTGTGTTATTGTGTGACTCCGAACTATCATTTTAAAACACCAGTTACACAATAACACAAACTAACAGATCGAGGAAGTGGTTGACCAGCAACTCCTGGCATCTGCGAGGTAAAATGACTGATTTTGCCTATGAAATTTAGTTGGTTTGGAGATAGCGACATTTGGCTTCCTGTGACAGAGGTTTTATGTCAGAAAAGGCTGTCTGACAGCAAGGCAGGGCAATGAATATATTCTAAATATAGCATTTACTTAAACTGACATTAATATTTTTTTAGGTGGAGCTTTTTTGACATTGCTGAGTTTCTGTGCTGCTTCTCCAAAACGTGGGCGTGCTGACCGGCATCTACTGTAGCTCATGTACTATGGAAAATTATCTCATACAACCCCACTTCAAATGATCAGAACAATCCCTTTAAATCACGAATTACACAAATGTAACGTCACCATATTTGGCTGCAACACAGGAGCCGTCTCTTTGCTTTGTATCAGATGAACAGAGAGACGGACTACAGCAAGAAAGTAAAGCAACAGACTTATAACAATACAAACATGAGCCCCAACATCTCCACGAAGTATAAAATAAACTACTGCTTTCAGTTATTTTTACAACCACAGCAGCAATAAAGTCTTAAACTTCAGCCTAGTTAGATAAATCACATCACAATAGACAGAATTTCTGCCATTAATAACAAACATAAGAGCCTGAAAACCATGTGGCCAATAACATTAAGAGAGAAGCATTTGAAATACATTATATGAACAACAGTTGGACTATCACCACACCCATGTGGCCCTGGAGAATTTAAAAGAAAACTAAAATTTAGTGACCACATGTTAGAAAGCTGGCTGCATGTCCCAGCCTTTTAATGCGTTTCAGATAGAAAAACAAGTTGTGCAACACAATGGAGTCATTCAGGGATAAGTTTGGTGATATTCTTCATTTTTCTTACAGTCAACATATCCCATTTAAATAAAAACAATGAACAATTTATCCTGCTAACATGTATTGTCAGTGTTGTCAAAGCCTTAGACAGCTTATTTATCTGGAGCTCCACTGTCGTCCAAAAACTGTTAAAGACACGTCATTGTGCCACTCTGTTGCACTGAGTTCATTATGACGAAAATAGGCACTGTAGTTTATCTTGAAAGAGCAGAGGACACTGCTCTTTTTTCACTATTTTGAGACCAAATTTTATATACTTAGTGATTTTTTAATCATTCAAATTTGTATAGTGTTTTTTTTGCAGATACTCACAACCTTTAAATACTCACACAAACGCACACCAACTCCGCAGCTGAAAATAGTCCCCAATGAAGGGACTGTTTCCTGTTTGAATATCATTTCCCAAAAGTTACAGGGCCCAGCTATTTCAGGATCTGATTAAGCCTTTTGTGTTTTTTAAAAAGATAAAAGAATGTATTTGTGAACAAAAGATTTATGTCTGGAGGCTGAGAACCACTAATAATATAAGGAAGTTGGACAGTATTGAGATGGATATTGTTGCTTTCGATCTTGCCCTTGGATTTGCTGATGATAAGAAAAATACAGAATGTCCAAACAATGACTTTTTGCAGGAGTTTTAAGTGTTTTTCAGGTCACAGATGCCTTAGCTGATAGAGAGATGGAGAACGGAGCACTACTACATACAGTATATTGCATGGAATATTTTCAGGTCTTCTCTCATTTGCTCCTACCCGTAGCTGCTAAGTCAGCAGCAGCTATAGCATGGCTAATGTTAGCTCTGTTAGCTTCACCCTCTGATCCATTGAAGCTCATAACAGTCTGTACACTTGGGATAATAATACAGCTACTTGGTCAGTATGTTTCAATAATACCTGTACTAGCTATCTAATCTTAGCTAACTAGGTGGACAAGTGCTGCACAGTGATTTGGTACGTTAGCTAGCTTACATGAATGCATGAGAATTCATGGGCAGCCTTTTGTCAATGTTGTGTAAATTCAATAGATTTTTTTTTTTACCAATAGGCAGATTTATCTTTGCTAATAGTGTGTTGGATTCGTGTTAATATGTATTTTGTATACATCTAACAGACTAAATATTACAGGGTCCATAAAAAGAGTAAGAGATGAGATTTAGACAACAGGCATCACTAGGTTAGAGTGATCTCCGCATACTTTAAGTATAGTAGGTTAATTGCTGGAATAATATTCTCCAGAACCTGGCGCATTGCACAATCTGAGAGCCAGGTGCATATTTAATGATAACACAATGATTCATGATTGAAGAGACCTGCCCACAGTAGAAAAACCCTTGTTTCTGACAAAGAAATAACTCTCTTTCCTTTTCCCAGAATATTAACCAGATGTTGTCAACTGTCTGCTCCAACGACTGGATCCTGGCTCTTCATCAGATCCTGCTCATCCTCCTCATCGTGGGAAAGTGGCTTCTCCCCCTGGGAGGCGGAGTCACGCGTGACGAGCTCTCGCAGCTTCTTCTTATTTTTGTTGGCACCGCAGCAGACATCCTCGAATTTACTAGTGAGACGCTGTCAGATGTCAAGTGGGTGGCTAATCATGTTGCTTGTTGGTTATCAGTATGCTTTGTGGTTTGATGTATGTCTACTGAGCTCATATTACACTCATGTATAAACAACATACACAAATGTGTTGAACTCAAGTGCTTTTAAAGGAGATGTATGTAGTATTTACTGTACTAAATCATAAAATTACCATGATATGTCTTCAAAGATTAAGGAAATATGCTAAGTTGAAATACTGGTTTGCTGCATCCATGGTGTCAAACGTAGTTTTTGTTCGCCTATTTCACATTTACTGGGTTTAAAATGAATGCTGAATGTTTGCTGATTGAGTAAAAGTCTGATTATTAATTGTAAGAAATCATTAGCAATCATTTAGAAGGAGTAGAGGTTTATAACAGTTAAATTATGTTAATGGAGTCTGGCACGCAGTCCTTGAACTCAAACTCCAGAATGTGTATTTTCAGAGCTCGATACTCATGGGACTGACTTTGAGTATATTTCTTGTGTCTTTTCCAGAGACATCAACCCTTATGTGGTCTACATCATCTTAGGCGTATGGACTTGGAGCATGTTGCAGTTCCCCCTGCATCTGTCGGGTCAGTGTGAGTTTGTCTGTTCAACCAATAAAACTTTGGTGCTTAATAAGTAGTTACAGCCCTGCGTTGTTGTGCATAACCTCCTCCCAGTGTGGAACAATCCAAACAGTGTGTTTGGAAATTAAAGTCGGCAGTGTCCAGCAGGCCAGTGCTCTAAGTAAACAGTGAAGACTAGTTCAGCTGAAATCACCCCATGTCCTGCTTTGTTAAATAATTAACCCAAAATTATGTTTACTCCCAACGTTTTTATCAGGGACATGGTGATGTTCCTACTTTCAGATGTGGTTCTAAAACCAGACATACGACAAAAAGAAATCACTAACAGGAAGGGTGTACTTAAAGAGTTTGTATAAACATTATCAGTCTTTAGGCGGAAATCCAGTCTCACATGTTGATTAAATAAATAGATTTGGACTGAAAAATCTTCAGTTCTCAACTTGACTGTTAAGAGGAGGCCTGATCCCAATCAAGGCCCAGCTAGCAGATGTCTTTCTGAAACTGACACTGAGCACAGAAAAGAATGTAAACCCACTTGCTCAAGTCTTACAGAACAGAGGATCGGGTTTCATGAAGGATAGAAAGAGAGATAAAACATTATAAAGCAGTGCAACTTAGTTCTTCTTAGTTCTTGACAACCTCCTCTAACAATCTCAATTATTCATACCTTACTCGTTAATAATTTACAATCGGATGGGATTCTTAATAATGATATATTCACATGTAGCTTTACTGTCATAATGCATTTAGAGCACTTATAGTAGAGTCAATGAGTAGCGCTCTGTTGTGTTTATAAAGGAAGCTGCTTTCCTTGCTGCAGACTGTTTGTGTTTGTTCATGTGGGTGTGTCTTTTTGTGAGTCTCTAGTGTGTTTGAATGCCATGTAAATACAGAAAGTGTTGACAGACAGGTGCAACATGCTTGGTTGAGTTGCAAAGTTCATCCTTGACCTTGGAGACTACCAGTCGAGAAAAGTTAGGTCCATTTAGAGGAAGTTTTGGGGATTTCGATTCTATCACATCATCTTCATCAGCTGATCTGAGTGTGCCCAGCTGTCATTGAATTGTAGATGTTTGAATTTCTTTCTGAGCGTGCAAAGACTTCTCAGCCTTGATGAGATTGTGTTCCCAAATGTGCCTCCATATTTAATGTATGGCTGAATGTTTATTTATGTCACCCAAACTGCAAACTGATTTTTACCAGCTGCAACAGCACTTAGTCTTTATGTGTGTGTGTTATCATTTCAAAGTGTGGTTCTGGAGAGACCGACTGAAGCAGGAAGTGCAAATGAAAGCGGTTTCGAGTCCATTGCCTCGTGTTTATGTCTGTGGACAAATTTTGTCAACATGATACTGTCACAAGCATGTGAGATGCAGTCAGGGGTGATCACACATTATACACCACAAAACTGTAATTTGAGTGTACAGTGTGGCTGGTATTGTTTTGACCTTGTGAATACTGTATGTCTGTAGACATTTGTCAATACCATGTGAGATACAGTCATGAAACCTCAGTCAGGTGTGCAGTTGAGATCAAAATGAGGGCCAAGTTTGAGGACGCGTGTGTTCTAAATCATGAGTGCAGAGTAATAATGTAATAATGTAGTAATGACTATTGAGTCGTTGATCGGTGTCGCAGCTGGCGTGATCCCATCGCAAGATGGTTTCTAGTTAGGATTAAATACATGAAAGCTTGTAATTGATCACTTAATCTTTTTTTTTAAGGCTTAGTTTACACAAAGCGCAAAGAAATATTTTCCCAAATACCTGTAATTAGTGTTGTAGTCAAGACCAACTAAACAGTGTAATGACACCAAGAAAAGACCTTGAGGGTTTGATACCAAACAAGACCAACACAGGGTGAGACCATGTCAAGACAATGCGGTGTCACATCTTCAGCTCTCTCACCGAAGTGAGCGAGTAGTACTGCCGTGTGTAGTATTCATGTCAGAGCTGACATTAGCTAACGTGACAACCATTATGAGTGATAACCAGTAACAGTAACAAAAATTTCCAAATTAGAAATGAGTCAAGTTATTAGTTGCATTTCAAGTCTTACTTCCAATCACACTAATGATGTATCAGACATTGCATATTTAATATAGTGATATCGCAGCAGGTATGGTCTTGATTAGATTTTAAATAAAATCCTGAGTCCTCTTTGTATGAAACCAAGACAAGACCAAGTAAAAAGACCTTCAAAAAGCGTCTTCAAGACCAGAGACCAAGACCAATTTCAAGTACTACAAAACTAGCTGTAGTGGTGTCCAGCCATGCACATATCGATGACACAGTTTTGAGATATCAGACTTCAACCAGCACCACAATATAATGCTGGTAAATGGAAATCAATTTTTGATTCTTAAGGAGAGACAATTTAAAAAAAACGGTTTAAAAAAACTTTCAATCTCGTCCTTTAAGCCAATATGGATGATGAGCACCCAGAGTTGCTGCTAAACGGACCTAAATGGATTGTTTTGCTAACCACATTTAAAACACCCATAAACCCCAAAAGATGCACAAAGCTGCATTGTCGGCAGCAGAAGTCTCAGTTAAGGATGTAAAATGGATACAACAGATTGTTCCATT
>JAJHUR010127807.1:1456-22203 GCA_027495735.1 Lutjanus campechanus
CGGCTCTCAGCATGACTCCTGTTTTCTTCCGGCAACAAACAAAGATCCCGCGAGATGTCGTCACACACAGCAAGCAGTAAGTGAAGCAGCTAAGGACAGAGATTACACTGGTGATCTGAGCCGGACTGTGGCGAAAAAAAGCACGTTTAATGCACAAACTTTGACGGACCAATTTGCCCCGATATCCACCGTTATAACTCGTTTCGCAGCTGGCGGCTGTATGCGCGTCTCTCAATACCGCACCAATTTTAAAACGAGTCGCAGCTGTCAATCATACACACACATACACATGGGGAAATAGGGCCCAGGTTGAAAAATACAAAAGTTATCCTTTAAGAGTTTTAAATTATAATTTTTGGATTTGCACTCTTTCTTGTACTTCCTATATTCTTTTCTCTTTCTTTCTTTTAACTGTATTTTAAATATTTGAAATTTCTAAATTTTTTAAAATGTTTTTGCATGTTCTTTTATTTTTACATTTTCTGCTCTTACTGTTAAATGTTCTGTCTTTATGTAAAGCACATTGAGTTGCCTATTGGTATGAAATGTGCTATATAAATAAAGATGCCTTGCCGTGCATGTTGCATTTGGCCATATTGCAATTTCTATAATATTGCAATTAATTGTGCGTCCTTACTTGTCTCTATCAGTTTCACATTCAAAGATGATTCTGAGGGTTTTACCTGAGCCGGCCGTCCATCTTGGCCACAGATCCCAGTGCCAGACTGTGGATGTAGATGCCAGGAGTAGAGTTCTCCAGGGTCAGACAGCAAACTCCAATTCCCAGACCAACACCAGGCTCTAAAGAAATCAACATTCACTATCAGAACAGTAGGGTTGAGTTTCCTTTTACTGCAAAAATAGCACCAACAGCATCTAACATGTGACAGCCTGCACAGATATTTCATTCATAATATTACAGCCACAAAAAGCAGTTAAGGATAAACTATACTTTCTTCTCTTTTGTAGTTCCCCAGCGGTGGACCGAGTTACCTAACTCTGTTCGATGTGCAGAGTCCCTCTCTGTCTTTAAAAAATCCATTGCATCCTATGCACTCTGTGCAGTGCCTCTTAACACTGCCTGTAGGCAGCTGCATCCTATCAGACTTGAACTCTGCTTGATGGCACTTCCCCATGTTGTTCTCTCCTGACTAGATCCTTGCTTGCATTGTATCTGCTCTCAGATGTACGTCACTTTGGATAAAAGCATCTGCCATATGAAATTGTATATCGCAAATTGTACCAACAGTATGAGGATATACTGTCCATATACTTCTGTATATACTCGCTCTGTGTCTGTTTCCTAGTTTGGGCCCGTTAGAAATCCCTGCAGCCACGTTCCAACATCTGGTGGAAAGCCTTCCAGACGAGGTTGTAACAGCAGCAGATTAATGCCTATGGTGTCACAATCACACGTTCAGCTGTGACACATGGCTGGAGTGTTTGGGTGTCCACATACCTCTGTCTGGAGATGTACAGCTCCACTGTCTTTGTCTCTGTGATCGATTTTATCCATTTAATCAGTGAACGTTGTAATACCGTTTGTTGGTTTGACCCATGAATGCTAAATAAAACTCTTATATCAGAACAAATATGTTTCTTGCTGCTCTTCAAACCTGTACAGGTTACTCTAAAATCAAAAATACATATTTTTCTTCTTTAATAGCCGCAGGATTTTATTCAATTACCAGTCTGCCAACACCTGCACATCATCTCCATTCAGCCCACTGTGGAAGAAGGGCACTTGTTCCCTACTCTTTTCATTATTCTATGGACCATTAGTATGGTCCACAGAATAGAAGTGTTGCACACTTTGGCTCCAGGGTACAAATAATATACCATATACCTCGGTGAAATATAAGGAGATACTGCCCAAGTCTACAAAGTGCCAAAAAAATACATTTGAAAAACTCAACAGCAATGTCTCTGTCCAGAAATCATGACCAGCTCACTCAAGATAATCCACAGATCTTGCTGTGGGCAGTTTCATGCAGGAACTATTTTTCTTTCTACTGAGCTACACCCACTAACAGAATCACTGTGCGGAAGTACATATGGATCTACTTATGGATGAGTGGCTTGTGACAGCGTGGGATGTAAACATTAATGCATCCTCCTCTGCTGAGCTGTAACTGAGCCAGCATGGTGATAAAGTTGGCAGGTATAGTTTGGTAGAAAGAAAATAGTTCCATCAGTAAGCCATTCAGCTCAGCTAACCTTTATTAAGTGTGACCTCCATGATGATACAGTCTTTTGGACCAGGACCGGGGCCTCTGCGCCCCTCAGCGTCTTCAAACCCTGAGGGGACAGGTGTCCCCCCACTGGTATTGGAGTTTGGTGAGCTGGAGCGGCTGAGGAGGGTAGGGGTCGGACAGGGTGTCAGGCTGGGACTGCGCAGACGAGTTCGGATGGTCAGAGTCACCACTCCTTTTTTCAGTTGCTGTTGGAAGAAAATAAATGAGGTTTAGTCAGTTTACTCAGTGGCAGTGTGACTATAAAAAGACACTGATAAACTACTCAAAAACATTCTATTGTCTGAAGGAAAACATGGATTTTGTCACAAACATTTTAAAAAATGCAAAAGTTTGACAGTCTACTGTATATTCTACAGCTGAATTTCTCCAGCCTTTCATGTGTGATATCACTGCTTTAACAACACTGTCAGACAAAAGCTGTTGTGAACGTGCAGTCTACCTTGAAGGTCTGGATGGCCTGTTGGTGCGTGAGTCCTTGCAGAGACTCTCCGTTCACTTCCAGGATCTCATCTCCTGAACAGAGAAGCATACAGTTAGACTGAGGTGGGTGTAAATGTACATTACTGTTTTTCTCATATTACACATTTCACTTCACTATGTACTCTTTCAGCTCAGTCAAATAGAATGAAAAGGAACTGTTACCCTCTTTCAGGCGTCCATCGGCTGCTGCGGCTCCATGAGGGAAAATGGTTTTGACAAAAATCCCCATCTGACCACGAGCTGAGTCCTGCCCACCAACAATACTGAATCCTAGGCCCTGTAAAAGTGACATCTCAATGAATGTCAGACAAGACAACAAAGACACAGTAGACAGTGCTCATTTATTTTGTTTTTCTGAAAATATTATTTTTGTTTGATGGTTGATGGTGGTGAAACAAAACAGAAGAGAGGTCGTGCACTCATGTTGTTTTCAAAAGTAAAGGTGGAGAGGCAGCATTCAGTTTTTATGCTCCACACATCTGGAACAAACTCCCAGATAAGGAGTCTGGGATTTCCTGGGATCAATGTTTGAAGTCTGAACTCAATAGTTTTCTTGCCTTTTTTTTTAGATTTAAGAAAAGATGAGAAAAGGGTTTTGTCAGAACAATATTTCAGAGTTCATTTTCTTTCCATTTGTGAAACAGGTGAAAAAATAAGTTGTGCTAGGATAATTTTAATAAGTTACTTTTTTTCTCCTCTGTGAAAACAGGTGGACAAAAAATCTATGTTGTAAAACTCAATTTGGCCACCAGAGGCTGAAGTGCACCACTGTCTCATGTTCTAAACAGGACTAACAGCATTTATGTTTTCAAGAAAAACATGACAGTAATGTTATATAACTTGACACACAATATATGTACCTCATGTATTTGGAGTGCATGGAGAAATTAAAATTTACCCAGGAGAAAACATGATCCTGACAAACATTTTTCACACAGATAGAAAACTTTCAATTTATTGCAAAGTTAATAAATTGGTCCCTGTCTACATCTGTGCTGTCCACTATCTAATAAAGGCAAAAATGCCACAAAGAAACCTTAAAGGATGTTACCAACCATTGTGTACATGGTACATTAAGTGTGCTTGATTAAGGGCATGACAATATGAATCTTTCTCAAATATACACAATGATTACACAATGATTTAAAAACAAACCCAGAATTGTAAAGTAAAAGTGAGTCAGTCATGTCAGGATGCATCAGAACCAACACACACACACTGTGTGTTACTGTGTGCTCACAGCCACATTATGAGTACTTTCTCTGAGCTTTATTCATGCATACATGTCAAAGGAGGCCACTCACCTTGCCCTGGCCTTTCATCAGCACTATACTAGAGATAATGGATGGCTGTGCCAGTCGCCATGGAGACTCCACTTGAATGGTACTCAGGGAGCGAGCCGATTTCTTAATGATCTGATATTCCTAAAGGGAGATGAACATAAAAAGCAAAAAACAGTCAGAAAAATTCATCTTAGTTATTTATAATGTCATCACATTTTTCTTTTTTCTTTGTCGACTTCTACTTCATTCTAAAGGCTCATTTGGCTGATTTTGTCATACTTTAGCATAACGTGTCTGTGTGTGTTTTCCCTTCTTCAGCCCTGTATTCCTGTCTCAATCCTGCTGGCTGGGCTACCTGCAGACTCCAGAGGTAAAGTTTCTGTCATATCTCACAGGTAGTTTATTCAATCATTGCATCCATCCACTTCCTCATGACGGTGTCTAATTTGTTCTTAATGACTTCACATTATTGTTTTTGTGTTTCTGTTTTAGTTAGTGCTTTTCAGGGACAAAGATTATTTTTAGTTGGATCAGATTTGGCCACCCAATATGAATATTAGGCAGTTTGTTCTTTTTTTCAGTTCAGTGCACCACAATAAACTCCTCTATCAGCCTATGTGAGTAAGAATCACATTTGCTTTTCTTCGGTTACTGTGATGTTAAAACATCAGATTTTCACACACGTAGATAAAAGTGTGTATCCTCCTATAGTTCAGTCAGAAAATCAGCAGACCAGCGGAGCTTCTCTCCCGAGGCTGCAGCTGCTGTTTACACAATATGTAAACTAACTGTAACTTTCCTAAAATAATTATCATCTGTTGTTGTTTTGTTTTCAGACAACATTAATTACGCTAATAATAATGTCATTAAAAAGAGGTAAGTAAACATTTTGCTGTGATGACAGTAGTGTATTCTTGTCCGTAGTCATTATGTTGTTAGGATGAGCTTTAAGGCTTGATTCTGTAGCTGCTGCTGGAAGATGTGTATGTTGATGACTGAACCCTCTGTAGGGTTTCTCAGAACATTAACCACACACAGGCTGTGATTCTGAGCACTGCCTCCTTCTATTTTATTCCCTTTCCTCAATTAAGGTCTCATTAACACAGCAATTAGTGCAGCGCTCCTTAACACTGTTGTCATGACAGTCAGGACAGAGTGAGTGACCAGGCTTTGATCCACCTCTGTGTGTGTGTGTGTGTGTGTGTGTGTGTGTGTGTGTAGGGGGGTGATAACAACAACATGATAGGCCACATGTGCATGTGTCTGTCATGCATTTTCACGTACACTTCACATTGTGACTCTATATTACAAAAGCATCTACATTTAAAATGAAATATATAACAGGATCAAAATAAACCTCCGCACACTGAACTGAGTTGCTGTGATTTTATTAGGTTCGCTCCTAATAAAATCACAGCAACTCAGTTCAGTGTGCGGAGGTTTATTTTGATCCTGTTATTTGAGATGTTCCTGCGGCCGACCAGCACCTGATTTTTGAGACTGGCTGTGCAGAGGGGAGTCCTGTTTACTGAAATATATAACAATTTAAAGAATCTATAGGATGCCAGATGTGTGGAGCATCAGTCATTGTTATATTAGATAGCTAAAGATCTACTCTCAGGTTTCCAGGCCTGACTCAAATCAGTCAAAGACATGGAAGAAAAGAGCAGATTTCTGCTGTCTGTTTGGGATTACTGCAGGCATTTCTTAGGTCAGATCTGGATCAGATTTAGTCTGGTCTTCACCAATAAAATAAGATCAACACATAAATATTTCATCAATAACTTAATAGGAATTTAAGGTTTGGTGACTGAAGTCATGTACATATGTGTACCAAGTACACCGTGAACATACGTGCATGTGGTATTTTGAAGTATGCCACATGTGCAAACCATGTGTGTTGATGAAAAAAGACTAAGAGGCGTCACATGTGCATGTGATGTGGCAGGGGGAATTCAAATAGCACACATGTGGGTTAAGGTTGGACCCACACACATGTGATTCACCTGAGAAAAACAGTGTTTAGTACTTGCTTGTACAGGTTCATGTTGATTTGGGATACACAGGTAAAGGGTTCAATGACTGCTGGTCCTGTCCATGTTGTCTTTACAGTTCCAAGTTTAGAATGAGGTGAGGTGTTCACTGACCTGTCTCACTCCAGCAGTGTCTAGTTGTTGAGGTAAGGAGTGTTTACGTCGGCCAGGTGGAGGCTTCTCCACCACTTCACAGCTGTTCACACTGTTCTCCACAAAGAGCTCATCATCCTCACCCACTGACTCCAGGCGGCTGCTTCCCCCTGAGCCAACAAAAACAATCATTTCATTTCATCTTGAACAGAAGGAGCCATTTCACGTTTCATTGTTCATTGTTTTTATGTATAACTTGAAATAACACAAACTACTTTACACATACTTCTTGCATAAACTTTAATTAATTAATTTAATGCACATGGTACTAAGAACAAAACCACTTGCACCACTATGGGAATAAGACCCTGTATCACTTCTCATGTATTGATCTACATGGTAAATGAACTGCATTCTCTAACCACTCAAAGCGCTGGTACATTACTGCATTCACACATTTACACACACACTAATGTCATGATGACAACCTGCTCATCGGGAGCTCGTCTCTGCTTTCACACAAACCCTCACACACGGATGGTGGGAGAAATGCAGGGTTCATTATCTTGCCCACAGACACTTTGACACACAGACTGGGGGAGGTGAGGATCAAACTACCAACCTGATTAGTGGACAACCTGCCCTATATTCTGAGCCATCCCTTTAAGGACAGGTCCTTCACCCCCCAGCTCTGGCCTACACAACACTTCAAGTCTGTGTAAAGGAAATTCAGAGTTTTTCTTCTGAACACATTATATATGTTAGAAAATTGTTGCTGAAAACATGTGAAAAGACTTTGTAGTACTGAACTGGGGGTAAACTGTTCATGATTTCTGTGTTCCAGGTGATTTGTGCAGACCTGAACTATGGCTTGGTGCTGCAACAGAGCCATAATAGAAGCCCCATAAGCCAGCTCACAAACAACAAAAGCCCCCCTCAACCCTTCCTCACAGTCAGTTACAAACATACACTGAGCGACTCTCAGTCCAAATCAGCTGGCAGTTACTGCTCACTTCAGTTCCAACAACTGGACGTTGAAGAGAAAATGCCATGCTGTTGCAGATTGATGCTCCAGTGATTAAAGTGATATTCCACCCCAGAATAATAGCCCAGTCAATATGTACTCACCACTATGCCGATGTGATGATGGGTGAAGATCTTCAGTTCACAAAACAATCCTGGAGTTTTAGGAGAAAACAGGGTTGCAGCCAAATCCAGTACAATGGCAGTGAATGGTGACCACGGATAAAATGTAAAAAAAAAGAAAGAAGACAAAACAAACACAAAATGTCTCCATCCTGTTCGTGTGGTGTAATCCAAGTGTCCGTGAGCCGCGACATTAAAATTTAACCACAAAAGACGCCATTTACACCATGTTTTTAGCCAAAATGTCAACTGTAGCCTCCCAGGTAGCATGTAAACATGGCATCGATGTATCGCGAGACTTCATATATCACGCGATATTTTCACACATGCATCCATTAGGAGATATACGAAGTCTCGTGATACATCAACACCATGTTTACATGCTACCTGGGAGGCTACAGTTGACATTTCAGCTAAAAACATGGTGTAAATGGTGTCTTTTGTGGTTAAATTTTACTGTCGCGGCTCATGGATACTTGGATTACACCACACGAACAGGATGGAGCAGGATTCTTTTTTTTTTTACATTTTATCCATGGTCACCATTCACTGCCATTGGCTGCAACCCTGTTTTCTGCTGAAACTCCAGGATTGTTTTGTGAACTGAAGACCTTCGCCCATCCTCACATCATCATAGGGGTGAGTACATATTGAGTGATTATCATTCTGGGATGGAATATCACTTAAAACAGATCTCTGTATCTCTGACTCAGGTGGCTAAAACATGCCTGGACAAGTGCAATTTAGTTGCTAGATGGAGCATCCATCTTTCAGGACGTAGTGTATTTGACACTTGAGACAGTGGAGTGGACAACCCCAGCTTAGAGATGCATTGTTTCTATTCTAAAAACACCTGTCTCTATGAAGTACTAACCCTGGGATCGGCTGCAGAGCTTTGTGGGTGTGGGGCTGCTGCAGGATCCTCTGGGTGCCTCTTCTGGTGTTTGCTCCTGTAGTTTCTCCAGGTTAGTCAACTGGAAGGACAAAAACACACAGTTAATCTCTTCTTAAACAACTATGAACTGTCTAATATCTAGTTAGACATTTAAAACACACAACAATATCTATTTCATTCATTTTCATGAATATACCTTTTATTTGATAACATTAAACTTCCATTAGTACAGGACTTTTGTCAGATCCTCCCACAGACACAAGAACATAATGAACATATTTTCTTTGTGTACCAGGTAGGGGTTGGGCAGGCTGGTGCTGCAGTTGGAGGTCTGTGGTGAGTGAGGGGGAGCAGTCTCAGACAGGGAGGACGAGGAGTTGCAGGTGCTGACCAGGTCTGGCAGACTGGTGGATGGGAAGCGTTCGAAACCCACGTCTGACTCCTCCTGCAGGAAAAGCAAGAACATTCTGATTTGTTTCAACCGACATTAGATCTTTGCTGTTTTCATTTTTATGGTTCTTTTCTTTCAGTTAACTATGTGGCTTCCCACATAAAAAAAACCCCAAAGTGAAGTGACTTACATTTCTTCCCACAGTAAAAACAGCTTACGGCCTGCTGCAGATGGAAGAACTGCAACACTGTGTACAACAAGTGTTTTCCCCCCTTTTTTTTCTAAGACAATGAGGTGTGAAGTGTCTTCAGTGAGTCCATTACTGTCTTAACTGCTGTCCAGTGTGCTGATTCTGGAGCTGTTCTGGGTGTTCTGACCTGAAATGCCCACTGGGAGGGACTGATGGTCAGTGTGTGTGTGTGTGTGTGTGTGTGTGTGTGTGGTGCGTGTGGTGAGTGTGTGGGTGTGTATGTGTGTGTGTGTGCTCTCTTACCCTGCTGGCCACCACCAGCTGGACCAGGCCAGTAGTGGAGCGGAGAATAACAACAGCCTCCTGATGAGTGAGACCCACCAGAGACTGACCGTTAATCATCAGCAGCTCATCACCGGCATGAAGACGACCGTCCCTGAAACACACACACATACACACATTCAGACACAAAATCCCCTTATACACTAGACAAAAAACCCACTAATACCCCCTAATACCTGGCTTTTTTCTTCAGTGGGAAAGGGTACAATCTGCATTCACTCTCAGGTCAAATGACTCTGCAGTAGTAACGGGTACTGATTGTCTCCAGCTCTGATCAGCAGCAATGTAAACACATCACCCCGGTGGACACACTATTTTCACCCCTTTTCAGTGGAGGCAATGGACACTTGCTACCACATGGACATTTGACTCGGTTTTGAATTTTCACCTACTTGAACATGTGCATTTAGCGGATTCCTGCTTGTATTTAGTTGAGCAGCTGACCGGTGTATGGCTGTTTTACTTTCTATTCTTCACATTAAAGGCCCCCCATGATTTTATCATCTAAAAGCCTTAATTATGAGGCAGCAAAATCAGGAAATGTTGGCTTTCATCAGTGGTAACTTACTCTACTCCTGTAGAGCTGAAAGCAGCATGAAGCAGTAAAATAAAGCAGATACCTGGAAGCACAAACAGCCACGCAGGAGAGAAACGAAACTTCAAACCACCGAGATTCAGTTAGAAGTTACAGAGAGCTGAACACACTTCTAAAAACCTCATTCTCTCCTGTCTTCCGCACACACACAAGTTCAGTCTCAGCTTTCCAGCACACATCAGGAAAAAAACAGAAAGGCAAACAGGTAGTGGCTGTGGGAAAAGGGTTAGTTGCCTATTTTTAGAGGGTTCCCCTGTGTTTAAAAAACCTGCGTATACATGCTAATTTTGTAAAATCTGTAACATTCAAACATACTGTATGTACACACACACATGCACACACAAACAAAGCAAGAATTATTCTCTTCCACAGCTGTCTGAACTGTGACACAGCACTGGCACTAGCATTCAGAGAAGAGATACCCCACCAAGGCTTCAATTCTTCTGGAAAAATATATTGAAAATTCTAACCTGCACCTTGATCTGGACTTAAGTTAAAAGAATGTTGGACACATATTTTGAATTAGTTTGATTTAAATGAATAGTAGAGGCCTAAGAACAAAAAATATTGCATGAACATAAAAAACTGACTTCATATAATTTTAATTATGATCACATTTGAGATGCCACACTATCCATAAAAACAAACAGAAAAACGAATAAACTGAAACATAAGCTTAGGTGAGGGAAAAATAATCAGAACAATAAAATTAATACAATAGAAATTGTCAGTCCTACTGTAATTGTGCTAGTAGGCCCAGTGCTGTATATAAAGAATGTACGAGTCGATATACTGTACGGTAACTAAATGTGAACCGCTGGTTTTGTCAGTTATAGATATATGTAGAAAACATGTGCAGCGCTGGTAAACACAGTATGTGGCTTGTGTAAAAAGCTTGAAAATATAAAACCAGTGAGAAAAAACAACAAGGCAAATTTTAAAACACTATGATGCACAGGTTGGGTCTTTGTAGAAGAAGCCACCCGTGTCATTAGTGTGTGAAAGTGTGTGTGAATGGGGTGAATGTGACTTGTAGTTGTAAAAAGCGCTTTGAGTAGTCTATGACTAGAAAAGCGCTATATAAATACAGTCCATTTACCATTTACCATTTAACTAAGGACAGATTATTATTGTAATGTAGGGAGCTCCTCATACACTCTAAACAATGACAGTGCTTTCAACAGTCACTGGGGAATTCAGATAGAAATAAAGGAATATGAGCACACCTACAAAAACAGTGTGTATTTCCTGACTCTATTAGCACCAACCGCACCTGTGAATGGCACCGCCCTCCTCTACATGAGCTATGATGATGCCATGAGGAGAGCGCTTGGAGCCCCGCCCCCCTGTTATCTGTATGCCCAGGCCCTCCTGACCCTTCACCATGTGCATCTTCCAGATGTGGCTGCCCTCTCTGGGCTGCAAAAGAGCACAAACAAACACAATATATTACACAGGGTTTAGATACAATAATATATAGATCAATACACTGAAAAAAAAAAAAATAACCAGGTGACCATACTGATTTAGTAAAAATGTGACACGAGGACAAACTGACTGTCAGCAAATTCAAACTGAATTCAGGATCTTGTGCGTAGTCTACTCTTGAGATGACATTTCTTTTTTACATTCCTATGTTATTAGAGAGCAGTCAAGAGGATTTAAGCACTAAGAGATGCACTAAATTTGCCTAAGCTATTATGATGCCAAATGTCTTACAACAAAAGTCATAAGGCCTTACAGGGGTAGTTCTCCAAAAATGAAAGTTCCGTCATTATCTACTCACCCTCATGCTGATTGAAGGTCAGGTTTAGTTTTTTAGTCCACAAAACACTGCTGGAGTTTCACAGGAAAACAGTGTTGCAGAATCTCCTGAACAATGGAAGTGAATGGTGACCAGTTTTTAGACGTTAAAAAACAACAGAATAAAAACACAAAATGCCTCCATACTGCTTGTCTGGTATAATCCAAGTCTCCTAAAGCCCCGACATGCCAAGTTGACTTAAAAATGTTACTTACACAATGTTTTTAGCCTGAATCTTCACTGTAGATCCTCAGCTTGGAGCTATGTTCACATGCACATGCACACTGTCTGAACTGGGTGTGTGTGGTGTGACGGTGTGCAAATGGCATGTTGGGACTTTAGGAGACTTGGATTATGCCAGACAAGCAGTATGGAGGCATTTTATGTTTTTTTCCAGTTGTTTTTTTCTGTTTGAAAACAGGTCACCATTCACTTCCATTGTTTGGGAGATTCTGCAACACTGTTTTCCTGTGAAACTCCAGCAGTGTTTTGTGGCATGAGGGTGAGCAGATAATGAACTATCCCTTTAAACACAGACACAGACTTGTCATAAAGGTATTGTAGCAAGCTATAACCTATTATAAACAAATGTGGACATGGGTTTAACATGTATTTCACTCTCATTGTAAAAACTAACCCAGGTGTTACTATTCCAAAGACATTTATTCTGATGCATGCACGCTGTCCATCTCACACATCTGTTTCACTCATAATAGACATGTAACCTACTCCCGAAAAATATTTTTTATGTTTCAAGCCTATTTTCTTTATTTAATGTCTATAACTACAGTTATGGTGTATTGAACTGGGAATGCTGCCAACATAAGGGTGACCTAAAGTCAATGCTGTGTGTGCAGCAGCTGAAGCTGAAGCTGACTCCAGGAAAGTTAACACTTTTTATTAAGTCACTTCTTAACACATGAATTGGAAGCTTCAGTCACAGACTCACTGTAGCTATAAACCAATGTTGCCTTAAAATGCTCTCAGAAGTATTATAGTTATGGCCGAGGTGTACTTTAAGTTCTTGAACAACTCTATTATGTGGTAAAACACACATTTTGTCTCAGTTTACTATTACTCTACAGTACACAGTCTATAGTGACTGTGTTTTTAGTGGCCATCACTAAAAAGACCAGGATGGCAACGGTCAGGTGGTCAGTCCTCATCTCAACAACTATTGGATGCCATGACATTTCACACAGAAGTTAGGAATAGGATAAATTCCACTGACTTTGGTGATCCCATGTCTGGATCTCTTTTTTTTTTTTTTTTTTTTTTAGGGCACTGGCAAGTGTGGTGGCCCTTTGATAATGCAAGGAATTCTATTCCTTCTTTTTCTACAAAATGTATTGCATTTCGAGGCATATTATGGATCTTGAGCATCGATGTGGCAAAATAGCAACCTCTAAGAACTTTAAACGAAGTAGGCCTGTCGGTACATTTCAGCTACATGTATCAAAATCGGTGAGCAAACACAAAAGCAGACTAACACAAAAGCCTCCTGGACCAAAGTCCTAAATCCAACAGGAAGTCAGCCATTTTCGAATTTACAGTGCAGTTTTCGCTATTTTCCAGGGGTTGTACTTTAATGAACTGCTAGAAAATTAGTCACATCAACTTCAAATAGTGCAATCTACAGACCTGAAAAGTTGCTGGAATTTTGAGTTTTTGTTGAGCGGTGTGGTCTTGATGATAAACCCTCCTGACCTGAATCTGATCAGGTGACTCTGACACTGTCATTTGTCCAGTAATTCAGTTTATTACTAAATACCTGCAAGATTACTAACATTCCCATCAGGTTCAGCTGTACTTTGTGTTAGCAAAACAGCCACATGTTAGCACTGCCTAACAGAGCTGCTAGCATGGCACCAGCACATGCACAAGCATGAACCATATGAGCAAGTAAGCTTGGAGACAACACAGACCCCCCACATCATGCTGGTTGCTGTGCTTGTGTGAGCTTAGTCTTTTTTAGCCTGTGCACTGACACTGCTCATAGCTTTATCAGCCATTTCAACGACTTGTGGGCCTGGAGGGGTTTATATAAGAGAGGTCATCTCCATGTAGGGCACCAACATGCTGGCTACAGTCATGATTCTTCATTTACAATCCCTCTGATGTGCTAGGACAATACACCAGCTGTCTGTCTCAATCCTCTGACCCACATGTTAAACCACAATCCCACTATCACGCTCTCTGGTTTCCTCACACCAGTTGTTACAGGCCAGTAATACTGTTTATCCTCTCAAACATCCGGACACATATCTGATTGCTGAACACCTGGCTGCTAGACCTGCACCACAGAACTCAAATCTGAAACTTTGAAATTATTATTATGTTTCCTTTGTCTGTGACAAACTATGATAGTTGATAGTCGATATGACTGACGACTGTACGTCTAGTCATCACATCGGAGATTTTTTTTTCACCTGAAGTCATCTGGTTTCCGTAGCTCCACACTAACCTTTACTGAAATGTTTTGGGTTCATTAAAGTGATCATCTGCTACACTGATTGGATGGTTGTAATGCAAGTTCTGTAAGCTTCACATACCATAACTAAAGCTAAAAGCCCTTTCATACAGCCCTGGTGTAGACCAGTCATTTCCAAAGACTGGGTCGGGACCCATGTATATTGTTTTACTGATAAGAGGGGAAAATAGCAGAGCCTGTGAATTCCACCTTAATGCACTTATTTGATAATAAGATGGCCTGTTAACTGAGTCTAAAGTAATTTATTTTTAACACAGTTTTAACATGTGCATATGTTTTCAATAAAGTGTCAAGATAATATGAGGTGGTATGTTCATTTATGCACAGATGAACTCTTCCCAGAATTTATTGATAAGGCTTCTTGTGAAGTGGGTCACAATGGTTTGTCATTTTTAAAAAGTGGGTCCTTCAGTCTATATCCAACCCTTTTCTATACCTGTGATGTTTTGACAGAGCCGGGAACGGTGAGGCCAGTCACCCTTGCTACTAATTTGCTGCACTGAAACACTGCAACAAAAACAATAGATCACCCAAATTAAAGAGACATGTTAAACTCTGGATTGGACATTTCAAACAGCAGTTATTGCAATGGCTTTAAAACATAAAGATTTAATAATTGTAACTGTCCCAGGATATAGAAAAACTACATTGAAGTGATGCCCATGCCTGTCTACATCAGTGGAGATGAGGTGGAGCAGGTTAACAGTTTGAGAATCAACATCAGAGAGAACCTGTCATGGACATCACACATCTCCAACCTGGTAAGTAATGCTCAGAAACAGCTGTATGTCTAAGGGAAAGGAAAAAGAAGGCAAAATTCCCATGCCATGTTCTTTTAACTTCTACAGAGGAGCAATTTAAGGCATCCTGACAGCAAATATCACAAACTAGCATGGAATGTGCACAGTCCAGGACAGGAGCACAGCGGGTGGTTAAACTCCCCAGAACATCATTGGTACCCATCTACTAAGCATCAGTGATATCAGGGAGAGAAGGTGCCTGTGCTTCGCACAGCCACAGCCTGTTCACCCTGCTGCCATCAGACAGAAGTGTCCACTGCCGTACCACCAGACTGAAGAGCAGCTTCTTCACTGAAGACTGTAAGACTGCTTCACCATGTAAATTTGTTTGTCTTATATTTTTTCATTTGATCACTTCAGCCAATCCAATCAATCAATTAAAGAGGGAACTGTACCAAAATCTTGTTATGCAACCATGTTGTAGATGATAAATACATCTCCTTGGATCCTTGTTACTTCATCTGTAAGTGCTGGGCTCTGAGCCAGGGGCTCTGGGTGGTACATAAATAAAGCAGAAGGAGAGAGAGTCCTGTGGAATGTCTAGGAGTCATCTTCTGGTGCCCAGTTCTCAGAATACATACACAGTCTCTCTCATTCATCCATATGTGCAAACTCTGCACTTCACCACAGTGGCCATGCAACCAGAGTTTGTTTTCAGCACAGTGCAGATTCAGAGTTTTTAAACCAAGTTGTTTTGATGGACAAAGACCAGGGTGCAGAGGCTGAAACATCTAATGAGCAGGGTGAGACGTGTCTGCTATAATTTGACCTGCCCTTTAGATTATGTATTTGTTGTTCTCTGTCTCAGGATAACTATTTGGGAGTCACTTAAATGACTGTATAATTATTACATTGATTTTCTTCTAACAGAGAAGCCTGGTCACCAAAGCTGAGAAGTGCCGGACTCTGATTGGAAAACTAGTCAGGACTCTTAGTGGAACCTTGGCTGAAGCCTATCGACCTGTTCAGGTAGACTGCCAATGTGGGTTGGACATGCGCTCTTCTTTAGAAATGTGAGATTACCAACAGTTCAAGTGGCTCTTTGCCAGGGGAAGTAGTTGGTCAGATCACATGCAGTTGTTGTGTTGATTGCGTCTGGATGTGCTGATACTGTATAATAAATAGATCAATTAGTGATGATGACACAGAAGATGCTTTCAGTTCCTTGGATACAGTTATGCAGTGTTCTAAGCAGAACGGACAGCATGCAGAAGATGATACAACGCTCATTACAGTCATAAGAGACTTGTGTCCAAAGACTTAAGACTTAACTTGCAAAAAATGACTGTCTGATGCCATCATCAGATCAAACTTTTTAAAAGTCCAAGACTTTGGTTGATGTTCAAATGCCTGCAGGACTAACATTCTCAGCTGTGCATGCTCACGATAACAATGGAAATATGCAGACATTGACATCTAGCTTGAAGTCCCGCGTGACCACACAGAGGCGCCAGCATATCTTTTTAATTTCTATTTTTATTGTGTTAATAGCCTGATATTGATCATCATAATTTTTAAAATCATTTTTGCTATTAAAAGTAGCAATAATAACCAATAATTGACATCTGTTAATTACACTGCATGGTTTCCAGATAAAGTCTAGCCTCACACTCCTGTGCCCTCTGTCTCCCATCCTCATGCTGTCTGTGCCTCTGACACATGACAGGTGTACCACCTCAAAAACCCGGAGCTGACCAAGAACTGAGCTCACATCTGATCTGAAATTAAATGAATCCACTGATTCTTATGTTTGTGAGAAAGACAGAATGAGCAGTATGACCCCTCACATTAACCCTTAAATGGTTTTTGTATTCTGGGGATACAGTCATTTGACAGGCTGTGGGAGGGGTGACCTTTATAACATGAGAAACACTGAAGGGGTGATGAGTCAAGTACTCAGGTCATGTGACTTTATGCCAAAAATATGCAGAATTTATATCAAAAATTCAAAATGGTGGCATACATAGACAAAGACACTGGCTGTGATGGAAGTGTTTTTTCATGTTCATTAAAATTTGGGTGATTTTGTTTCAGAAAGTAATTTTTAAGGATGAGTAAGAGGATGAGTAAGAATTATATTTTCACAACTTTAACAACCAGGCACTGAATGTGTGTATCCTGGAGGATACATGGCCCAGATAAGGGTATAAAACAGGGACAATCTCTCACAGATACACTTGTGTTTTGAGTCCTATACTCTAAAAAGGTGTAAAATATTGATTATTTTTTATTTTACTCTTAAATGTGTATTACTGATTTATTCACCTGTGTACACGTGTTTACATGGTTTCTGGTCGAAATGCTGGCATCTTCTTATGGTTTTCTTGGCTTACATTGTCAGTAGGAGCTTGCTAGTGTAGGGCAGTGTTTACCAAACTTTATTTGTGGGGACCCACTTTTTAGAAATGTTTTAGACATTTCTGCATGACCTTATGTTATCTTGACACATACATATACACATGTGAAATAATCTGCATTTAGGCTGAGTTAACAGGTCATCTCATTGTTTTTTTATTACCTCTCAACTAGAAAACAAACCTTTAAAATGGCTGAGAAAACTCCAAATTTCAAGGCAAGTTGCTGAATATATTTTTGAGTTTTGAATAAATTTTAAAAGGTTATGCTTACTTAGTTAAGAAATTTACTTTTCTTGTTTAGATAAACTCAAACCTTTGAAGATTAGAAACTTCTCATTATTTTGATGCTTGAAAATTAAATGGTTTTAATTTAAAATACTTACTCACTTACACTTGGACAAGTTTACTCACTAATTTTTGGAATACATTTTGGGGTTTCAACTCAAAGATTCAAGTTCATCTCTAGAAGAAAAATAAATCATCTCAGTAAAACATTAGTAGTTGGTAAAACATAAAAGTTTGAGTTGAGCTCAAAGTCAAACATTTATTTAAGAGTTTGAAACTGAATGAAACTGTATTTGCTTTTCTCACATTTTCTCAACTTGTTTTTATAGTGTAGTACATTTTAGCCTACATCATAAATGAGACAGAATAAGTGCACTTAGGAGGAATTAACAGGATCCTGCTTTTTCCTGTCATCAGTAAACAATACACATATTTTAAATGATAAAAGATGTACTGCTGATATCAATCTTAAATTTTGCAGAATTTCTTCCATAGTCTTTTATCTATTTGGTGACCCAAATTCAATCTCCTGTGACCCACCTGTGGGTCACGACCCAGTGTTTGGGAATGACTGCTGTAGGGAAACCACAGGGAAGATGGTCGGATGAAAACAGGAGTAAGATGTTTGTTGTTTGTTTATAAATCTTAGTAACTTGTTGGTTATTCAAAGATTTGTTTCCAGCATTCAAAACATTTATAACTATTATTCAGTTTTGTTTTGTTTTCACTTTTTAATTGAATGTAAAATATAAGTGAAAGTAGTGAATTAATTGTTTAGAAAATGCTTTAAACCTAAATACATTTTAAAATAGCAATTAATTAATTTTCCAAAATATGAAAACACTGATTGCTGTGTGTCAGCAGTGTGTCTTACCTGGCTCGAAGCTTCACTGCTGAAAGAATCCATTTTGCTCTCTAACAGCTGACTGTGACACCTGGCAGGCAGTGTGGCAGTGCTTCCTCTGTGTAGACACTGTGGAACACTTCTCACCTGAGGAAAGGTGTCTGTGGGTGTGTGTGGAGACAGGCTGCAGCCTGAGTCATCAGCTGGAGGAGTGACTCCTGGCTCCGTGGGAGCAGAGGAGTTGTATCCATTGTAACAGCTCTGCAGTTCAGAGTCAGTACTGTCCCTGTTGTCTCGGTTAAAGGACGAGCGTGATATGACGCCAAACTTGCGTGTGCGTTTGAAGTTTGCCGAACTGTCCGAGGGCTCAGAGGCAGCTCTGTCCCGCTGCTGGTCCTCACAGCTGTCACTGCTCACAGGGGTAATGACACCGCCATTGACATCACAGGGAGGGGGAGGAGCCTTTCGCTTGACTCGCCGCAGCAATATCAGGTAGATACAGCCTCCGCTCCAGCACTGGTCAGCCAGGTAACTACAAAAGAGTATAAGGCTGTCATTACACTCAGGTTCAATATCAAAGGAAAACTACATCCACAGTTCAACCAGATCATCTCCACATGCTATATTGGGTTTTACATTAAATAACATCTTGTATTTAAGAAGAAGTGGAAAGTTGACTTGAGTGATACAGAATTTTGTCAGCTGATGACTCTGACACCTGCTCAAAGAAACTTCCTCAACTGTTTCTTCATTGCAAACATTATGGAGCTCATCACACAAGCAAACGACAACAACAACAATAACCAATAATAATGTATTACAAAGGGTTATGATGAGTCCCTCACAAATGTGCACAAACTCAACCCGTCATGTCTGTAGATGAGTGAGTGGTGTTATCTTTGATCTCTTAAGTCAGTAGTTCAGAATATTTCAAATGGGGACTATGTATTAGTCCAATTGCTCAGTGCTCAGAGGGTTACGCACAAAGTTTGCATACAGAATCTCTGCAGAATCTCTGGATCTCTACAATTAAGCTAGTGTGGGAAGTTTTATGACAACCAAAAGAAAATATCCACATCCACAGTAAAATGCTGTACGCTGGTTAATAACTGTTAAAGGACCAATGAGTAGGATTTAGTCACATCTAGCAGTGAACCTCCCCTTTCAAGCCTGTAGGGGAACCTACAGTGGCCACAAAACACAAAGGTCTGTATCTACAGCCAGTGTGTGGTTTGTCCCTTCCGGGCTACTGTAGAGACATGGAGGTGTAACATGATGGCCTCCATGGAGGAGGAACTCCCTCTGTAGATGTAAAGAGCTCATTCTAAGGCTCATGATTAGTGGGTGTGATCATTTTCATTTTCACTGAAAAAAATGTAATCATGATGGTGTGACATTTGTTGTGGTTTGTACAAAACAAGATTTGTGGGCCAGAGAATCTCTGGAGCACTACACCACTTCATTATAATGCTGTTTGTCACACATTTGGATTTTGTACATGATCACATTGCAATTTTGATGATGTCTGTGCAGGTATCCCCCCTAAATCCCCCTAAATCTTACACACTGGATCTTTAAATGACATAAACAAACATCACATTCAGATTTGCTTTCCAGTCACACAAAGAGCTGATAACTGTGTCACCTTTTTAACCAGCCAACCTGACTGTCCCAACTGGGTAGTGATGGAATTACAGTCAGATGATAAATTGTCAATTCTTGTAATTCTGGGATCCTCACTCCCACTTCCCTCACTTAAATTCATCAAAAACCCGGTGGTTAAACATTCTCTAAAATTATGGGCCCAATATAGGAGATATTTTGATTTCCACAGCTTCTCTCTCCTAAGCTCCACTGCATCAAACCATCCTGACAGGATTCTGTCTTTGAAGAATGGCACAGGAAAGGTATTGTATGTTTAAAAGTTTTCTTCACAGGCAAAACCTTAGCATCATTTGAGCAGTTAAGTGAAAAATTCAGTCTCCCAAAGTCAAAATTTTTTGAAGTATCTTCAAGCAAGGCATTTTGTAATGTCCAGATCTTCAATAGCAACAGACTTGACCATTGTTAATAAAGTCCTTTCTTTATATTCACTTGAAAAAAAAGCTAATTTCGGCTCTATATGACATGATGTGTGCTCCCACAGATAAGCTTTCAAACTGGTTAATTAAACCTCCCTATGTGCATGTCACTGCTTAATTCAGTTCAAAGTGGTGCACAGGGCTCATATTTCAAAAGCAAAATGATCTTCCATGTACTCTGAGGTTAGCTCATACTGTGTCAAATGCAAATTCACTGAAGCTTCTCTCATTCATATGCACGGGTCCTGCTATAGCCTCAACAAATACCGGAGGGAAATCTTTCATACACTTTCTCAGGTGTTAAACATCAAATCAGAATCCAACCCCTTGATTGCACTATTTGGGGTCATGGAAGGTGAGAAGCAGTCAACCACAAAAAAAC
>JAJHUR010127808.1:2527-24061 GCA_027495735.1 Lutjanus campechanus
GCTGCGACCCCATCACACAGCAACATGTATGCCCTGATGGCCCAACCTTGGATGTTTTTATTAGCGAAGTCAGACAGACAATAGCTCGTAAAAACAGTGCAGTTTGGCAGCATTTCAATCTACAAGGTGAAAATAAGGTTGAAAGTAGGCTGTGATATAATAAACTGGTGTAGAACCACTCAACTGGAGCAACGTGTGACCACATTCAGCAGACAGACAGACAGACATTAAAATGCAAGCAGAGCTGCTGCTACTGCTAGCACTGCTAACGGCAGCCACATTGTGAAGCAGGCTGGCTGCTAATGTCAGCTCAAGGTAAATGATGTCGTTTGCTCACAGACACTGTGATCCTTTTTGGTCTGAGAAGATGAAGCATTTAGTGAGTTGTTGTAATGTTTTGTAGGTTAATGTGCAATGTTTGTAATATACAGTGCAAAGTGGCGCACATTTCAACGGCATTTAAAATATGATTTGACAATTGTAGACTGTGTTAACAGTTTCAAATTACTCCTAATACACAGTAATTTTTTTGAACGGTGTGGAACATTTTCAATTAATAAATTATGCTCAATTTTAACTGCTTTCTGAGTGTTTTCTAGTCAACAAATCAAATCCAGTCGTCTGCTGTAAATTAAAATCGACAAGGAAATTAGTCACCAGGGACATCCCCAGTTGAGACTGTGTTCACAAACATCTGCTTCTGTCTTGGCAGGTCAGAGATCACATGTAATTTGCATTACAGTGGAAATCAGATGTTCATATGGACTTGCAGGACATCAGTTGAGTAGGTGGTTCTTCAGTTTGACCCAGTACACACTGCTGAAAGAATGTGGTCATATGTGGTCCAGACTGACTGAATGTGGTCTGAGTGAGTAGATCTAAATGCATCATCAATGCATCTTTGGTGCATTTGCACCTGTACTTAGAGCTGTCGACACTTGATCGGATCACCTAGAACACACCTTGACACCAAGTGTGAACAGCCTGTTTTCATTGGCACAAAGTTAACAACTGTGCCAACATCTGCAGATGAAGACCATGAGATTTGGCTAAAAGCTCCGGTAAACACTTAAATGGACCTTGAGTTTTGTCAAACTACTGTTCACAAGCGCAAGAATGAACTGTCATTACTGTAATGACAGATAATATTTTGTAACTGAATGAACTTTTTGCCTCTTGCCTGCCTACGATATTACGTGCTGCAGTCAGTGTAATAAGCCAGTGGGTGAGCACATTTGTTCCTGAATTCCTCTGGAGGTGGATCCTGGCAAACAGTCTGCTCATTGTTTTCCTCCCAGAGAAGAAGAAGAAAAATGCTCAGTCTGTTCAAAGCTGGAATTCTGCCACAGAGGTCCAGAGTGTTTGTTGGCTTGTTGGGATATTTGTCATTCCCACAGAATGGAGGGTGGTGTGGTGTTGGGAAATCTGATGGGGGAAGCAGACAGCACAGAGCATCGCTACTCTATTATGAGCAGCCAGAGTTGTTGCACTGTAATATTTTGTAATCACCAACACAGCACAAAGTCAAATAAACACAACTCAATTATTTCAAGAAAATTGTTTCTTTATTCAGGCATTTCTTCAGTTATCTCATTTACATCTTGTGTGCATCCTTATCATTACATTTACATCTATCTGATGCTGAAAACTATGATATACACCACAGGTCCTCAAACATATTATTCAAAGGTCTGCATCTCATTTTTATTTAAGATCAGAGGTCCAGCACGATTACGTACTTAGGCTTTTGTATTCCTTTTGAAACATAGGCCACTGATGAACAGTTTCCACCCCTGCCTGCCCCGTGACATCTTGTCCAGCTGTTGCCACTATTGGTGATAACAAAGTAACATCTCATCAACTCACTTAGAACTTTTAAGGAACAAACATTCAACAGGCAGTTAATCAATATCACATGATAGGCCGGCACACAAGCGAGGCAGACACGACTCAAACAGTTAATTTATTTCTGACTCTGACATTCTTACAACTATATTTACACTAGTTATAGAATCATGTAAACAGAGAAAACGGAGCTGATTTAGGAGCTGAGAGCAAATTCTCTGATGTAAAGTTAATGTGTGAGCTCGACAGCAGCAGCACAAAACACTGAGTAAGTCACATTAGAACACACTGTTCATCTGAGGACAGGATCTCTGTGAATGATCTCCAGCTACAATGTAGGATTTGTCTGTGGAAAGGTTTTGATCACTAACTCAGTCAGCATAAAGATATACAGTGTCTCAGTACTGCTATAAATACTGATGTTAATGATGATATTATTTCTGGATTTAGTGATATAGACAGAAATGGTTCCATCCAGTGGTCATACTGATTAACTACAACGCTACTTCTAGCATGCCATAATATATACATTATTATCAATAATTCTGTGTCTTTATTACAAATGCAATACCAGCAGCAACATTTGTATTGGTCTCAGGTATTGTCAGGCATCATAATTTTCTAACTACAACCCTCGATCAGCAGTCGTCAGTTGGTCCATGTCTGCTGTCCTGTGGCTGCCCACGGCTGCACAAAGGGAGAGCAGCTCTTGGTTGTAGTTACTGGCTGTGACCAGCAGAGGTCAGTCAAAGCTTATGATCATTTCATTTGTGCACAGCGGTGCAACAGCAATATCAGCATTTATGTTACACTTGGTATGCATGAGGATCAGCTGTTAAAACTAAGACATGAAAGCTGACACAAACATGAACTTTATTGCATGTATGACTTTTGTTTGAATCAGCAGGAGGAGCACAGGTGTAACTCATAGTGACTCACTTCTTTCCGGTGTGTAAGTGACTGATGGAAAATGGACCAACAATCACAACTGCAGCGCTGTGGGAATGAAATACACAAATCAAATGCAGCCAACATTAAAAGTGTTACTTATAATTAAAAAATGGTCAAAAGCTTGTGGCAAAAGTTGAAGGTTCCTTTGAATCCAAAGTTGACACAGCTTTATGTAAGTATGTAGAATCTATCAGAACACCTGCCTGTCAACGTGTCAAACTGTACAAAAGCTTACAAAGAATTTAATTTGTGTAAAACAATTCTGTCTAAAACTACAGAGTGCATCCCGATTTGTCCACACTGAAGACATCTACTCATTAGCTGCCATAGAATTTCAACATCATATAGCCATGTACAGCTGTTGCACATGTGTTTGAAGTAATGTTAATAGTAGCAGCCTAGCAACATGTCATTTCATCTTTAAGCAAAAATAGGTTACCCAAACTGAAACAACTATTTCATTGTTACTTTGACTTTATTACATATACTACTTTCTATATTCATTTTTTAAATAGAAACTGTATAGTTGTTGTACACTTGAATGTCTGCTTGCCATCATGTTTCTTAGACTTCTGCGCACTCAGTGCTAGTTATTAAATTATAACTAAAACCAGTAATAATCTGATGCACTGGCAAAATCAAATATGATAACAAGTAGATGCATTTTTATAGTCTTACATTTACAACTGACCTTTAGAGTGCAATGATAATTCTGATGTGGCCCACCAGGGCTGAGATGACATTAAGTTTGACACCCTGATCTAATGCTTTTTGCTTAGTGAACAAGAATACTGTATGTACACTATATTGACAAAAGTATCAGGACACCCCTCCAAATCTTGAATTCAGGTGTTCCAATCACTTCCATGGCCACAGGTGTATAAAATCAAGCACACAGGCATGCAGACTGCTTCTACAAACTTTTGTGAAAGAATGTGTCGCTCTCAGGAGCTCACAGAATTCAAGCGTGGTACCATGATAGGTTGCCACCTGTGAAATAAGTCCATTTGTGAAATTTCCTCACCACTAAATATTCCATGGTCAACTGTTAGTGGTATTATAATAAAGTGGAACAAACAGCAACTCAGCCGCGAAGTGGTAGGCCACAAACTCACAGAGTGGGTTCAGCACATGCTGAGGCGCACAGTGTGCAGAGGTTGCCAACTTCCTGCAGAGTCAATAGCTACAGACCTCCAAACTTCATGTGGTCTTCAAATTTGCTCAAGAACAGTGTATAGAGAGCTTCATGGATTGGGTTTACATGGCCGAGCGGCTGCATCCAAGCCTTACATCACCAAGTGCAATGCAAAGTGTCGGCTGCAGTGGTGTAAAGCACGCTGCCACTGGACTCTGAAGCAGTGCAGACATGTTCTCTGGAGTGATGAATCACGCTTCTCTGTCTGGCAGTCTGATGGACGAGTCTGGATTTGGTGGTTGCCAGGAGAACAGTACTTGCCTGACTGCATTGTGCCAAGTGTAAAGTTTGGTGGAGGGGGATTATGGTGTGGGGTTGTTTTTCAGGGGTTGGGCTTGGCCCCTTGGTTCCAGTGAAAGGAACTCTTAATGCTTCAGCATACCAAGACATTTTGGACAATTTCATGCTCCCAACTTTGTGGGAACAGTTTGGGGATGGCCCCTTCCTGTTCCAACACTGCGACTGCAGTGCGCACCAGTGCACAAAGCAAGGTCCATAAAGACATGGATGAGTGAGTTTGGTGTGGAGGAACTTGACTGGCCTGCACAGAGTCCTGACCTCAACCTGATAGAACACCTTTGGGATGAATTAGAGTGGAGACTGTGAGCCAGGCCTTCTCGTTCTACATCAGTGTCTGACCTCACAAATGCGCTTCTGGAAGAATGGTCAAAAATTCCCATAAACACACTCCTAAACCTTGTGGAAAGCCTTCCCAGAAGAGTTGAAGCTGTCATAGCTGCAAAGGGTGGAACAACTCCATATTAAACCCTACGGATTAAGAATGGGATGTCATGTGAAGTTCATGAAGTTCACGTGCGTGTAAAGGCAGACGTCCAGATACTTTTGGCAATATAGTGTATGTCACATTCTCATGAGGGACTGAACCTTCCTACAGGTCTGATCCTACAATTGCTCCTGTCATAAACATGATCAGGGTTATTGTATGGCCAATAGGAACTTAATCTTTGACCCTGTTACATGTTTGGCTTTATTTCTATATGTTTCAGATGTTTTAATTCAATACATGCACTAGGCCAGTTTTCCTCAAACCTTTTACACCATGTATCACCTCAGAAATTAGGTTCTCCAAGTACCATATTATTACCAATGTTAAAATAAAGTAGTGTAGGCCGACCCTATTCAACTATGGACAGTTCATTCAGGACGCAGGTTTATTCCAGCTCAAACTGAATCCAAAGTCATATCTCCTTACTGTTCACTGGTGCTTCACAAGTAGTCAATAACTTTTGCTCGGTTCACCGTTGTCACTTAATTTTCAACACAGCTGCTTAAAATATTCTGCCCCTGCTCTGCACTTCTCCAAACTTCCAGTTTTGAGCCACAGTTTCAGTGTTTTTGGCCATATTTACATGACAACAGTCTTGCTAATAAAATTTTTCCATTGTGTTTTGAAAAAATTCTACATTCAGACGGCAACATTGTAAAGACGGTCCTGATGCACACAGATCCACAGAGACGACTGAAACAGAAGTCAGTTCACACTGCAACAGTAAGGGTGGTGTGTTCAAAAAATAACACTCTGAAACCTGAAACCTGGCTTCACAAGTTTTCAGGTGCCCAAAATGCCGTTTTCGTGCGAGCAGTCAGCCAAAACACAACAAAAGTTCACTGTTTTATGTTGGAAATGTTCTCCATACTTTACCCCCACTTACTATCTCACCATCAGAGTTTATCTTGTAACTACTGATCATAATCATAGATGACACATGCACAGGCTACATGCATGATTGTGACTACATAGCAGGATATTGCCACAAAAAAGTAGGAAAGCTTTTTTAAAAATCAAATTTCAGTGCTCTTTTTTATGAATTTACAGTTGAAATTTTGAAGTATTTTGATAATATAGTGGGGTTTTTTAAATTTTAAATGATGTTTCTCCATGTACCACTAGAGGGAGCTTGCCTACCTCCAGCGGAACATGTACCTCAGTTTGAGAATCTTGGCACTCAGTAATGGGAATACATAACATATAACACAACTGTATTATTACACACACCACAGAAACAAATGATATCACATAAATATCTTCTTTTCATGTAACTTTATTTTTAAAAATAAATTTGAATATTGATGCAATATGCATACTGCAACATACAATACATATACAGTTGTCTGATAAACATCAGCTATAATTTACATAAAAACAGTTCTTGTTGTGTTACCAAATTCAGCACACATCCCTTCTTTAACTGACTGAACTGACACACAGTAAAGACAGAAGTGTTTTACCATGATGGAGTACAAAGTAATAGCACAATATGAAGGATCACTTGGTATCATTATACCCCAACAATAAGGCTGAGGCAGCACCTCCTCTGATGGTGGAATTGGAATGTCTGAACTAAGTTTGCCATCCAAAGATTTTTGTTTTTTCTTCTGGTTATTGTAGAGAAAAGAACATTATTGTTATTTTTATTATTATCTTTTGGTCTCGATCCACATAGCAAAACTTTTTATGTGAGCTGAAATGTTTCAACTTATGAACATCCAGAGTCAAAAGGAGAAGAAGAGCAGTCTGGAGCCAAATAACAGAAAGAACCAGTCAGAGTTAATGCTGAGTTCTGAGTGTGAGTTCAACATGAGTTCTATAGTTAATGTGGAGTCTGTGGAGTCTGTACTGTGTCTGACCGGGGCAAAGAAACATGGAAAATGCATTGCACTTAATCTAAATGCACACAAAGACTGTTCCTGAAACAGCTTACAGGAGGTGGTGAAGTCTGAGAGTTTTACAGAATAGTCAATACATTTTTTTCACTAGCAAGGAAAACAATATGTGGGGCAATGAGGGGTTAAATTCTCTCCCATGATTTGAAAATATTTTGGAACTCATTTGGAAAACATATTATATTACTATTATTATAATTTTCTCAATTAATCAATTATTAATCGATTAGTGGTTTGGTCCATAAATTGTAAGAAAACGGTGAAAAATGCTAATCGCTGTTCTCCAAAGCCCAAACTGACGTCCTCAAATGTCTGGTTATGACATTAAACTGAATATCTTTGTGTTTTGGACATAAGAGGAGTAAAGTATAATAAAATATTAATGTTTGAGAAGCTGAAATCAGAGAATTTAGACATCTTTCATTCAAAAATGTCTCAGAATTATTAATTGATTAGCAAAATAGCTGTTGATTAATTTAATAATCAATTAATAATTGATTAATCACTGCAGCTCTATCCTGCAGTCTCCTGTCGAAGATATTGATGATGTTGCACTTAAATGTTCACATTAACAGTGAAAAGTTCAGCCTTTGCCTTATGGAATCACCTCCACATGCCTGGTTAATCACTGCATTAACGTGGACATTATTCTTGGATTACAGGGTTTTGTAAAGTTGACACACCCAACCGGTTCTGGCTTTGAAAAAGGAGTTTCAAACACTATCAGATGATCAGATGAAAACTCTATTTGAAGCATACTGAGGCCTTTACAGCTTTTGTGTAAAATCATCCTCAGCTTTTTTCCTGCATCTTATCTGGAACAAGACGAGAGAATTACAGTGATGTAACACTGGCACAGAGGATAAATGTGTCAAACATATAACACATACCACTGAGACAGTGTATATACTCTAATATCAAGAGACTGATGTTTCTCTGCCACCTCCTTCCACCAGAGTTTATGGGCTGAAATTTCAAAAAGTAAATGTGAAGACAAGCTGCTGTTTGATGAACGAGACTATCTGACATGTTCTCTTCAGCTCATCTGTTAACATGATGTATGATCCACACACACTGCAGGGTTTATCTCCTCCGCTCCTCAGATGCATTACCTCGCCATGCACTCCAGTTATACAATATCTCACACACGCACACACAAACACGCTGTACAAAGCAGTCTGCCATTTGTCTATAACACATTTACAACATCATGCAAAATTAAAAGTTACGAAATATGTGTCTGTTTCACATCAGTTGGATTTTGCAGCGTCTTAATGGAAACCTCGACTAGAGTAAAGAGTATAAACAGGGAATGTATAATGCAGTTAAATAATGTCACAGTGTAGATCATTCTAGACATACAGGATAGTAGCCTCGTCTTCTTAATTACATGAGGATATCACTTATACACACATATACACAATATACAGACTCACATAAACACTCTACTTCTCCCTTACATGCAGCAACAGCATCCCTCATACAGTCCTCTCCTTTAATCCCCTCTCTTTCTTCTTTCTTCTTCTTTCTTTCCTCCTTTTTTCTTCTTCACTGTTTCTTTTCCAGTTTTGGGTCGTCTCTGTGTAACTTCACGGTGTCCTCTTGTTCCCCGTGTGAAACCATCTCTATCAGGTCTGAGGAGGACACAAAGATGGAGGGCAGAGTTTTAAAACATGCTGTGTCTTCACCTCCATGAGGAATTCCAGCAGTTACATGGACAGTTAATCACAACAGGGTGAAATCATTCTGGTACAGGAAGGTTCATATAATCGTATCAGGATGGTGGAAACCAGGATTGTGGACTTCCAGTACCCTTGTGGTGTATCAGCAGTTTCTTTCAACACCTGCATCCTGTCTCATATTAATAGTCAGTTGACATTTTTATTATTTCACAGTGATCACCAACCATTTCCCCTAAAATATCCCCTCAGAACATGTTCTAAGATATATAAAAAAAAACATGTTTATTTGTCTGTTTGTCAGCAGGGTTACAGAAAAACTATTCACCATTTTATATATACAATATACGATTTTGATGAAATGTGGTGGAAGAGTGTAGCATGAGTCTTGGAAAAATCCATGACATTTTGGAGCAGATTAGAATCACGGGGCAGATACACAAATATTTTACACTTTCATTACAATTGAGCTGGAATAACACCTTAAAATCCAGTAGATGGTAGTAAAGTTCAATAGGAACATAATCCAAGTATCGTAACATTGAAGTAATGTAACTAGATTACTTTCTGTTACTTTTGGATTACCTCTGTATAAAATATGGTAAAACTGTTTAACCTAATTAGTGTTTTTAGGGCTGCAATTAATGATTATTTTCATCATCGATTAAACCAGTCGCTCCCAAACGTTTTCTGGCAGGCCTCCCTTCAGAAGCCGAGAAAACGTCATGCCCCGCCCACCCAGCATCGTTAATTCAGTTAAAGGTTTTTTAAATTATTCAAATTTTAAAATAAACAAACTCTTGTTTGTTTATGTCCCCAGCAAAAATCATATTCATTTAACTGGAGCAGTTATTTTCTCAATTAATCAATTAGTTTGACAGAAAATGGTAAAAAAAAACAACAACAACAACAAAAAAAAACAAAAAAAAAACGATCAAAACTCAATATGACGTCTTGTTTGTCCATAACTCAAAAACATTAATTTAGCTGAAAGCTGAAATCAGAGAATTTTGACCTTGTTTTTTTTTAAATAAACAAATGATTAATTGATTAATTAATTAATTAATTAATTAATTAATCCTGTAACAGTCTTGTCACTTGAAAGATATGTTTACATTTTTGGAAAATATTCACATTTAAGAAGCTGAAATCAAATTTTTATTTTATTTTTTTTTAATTAAAACATCACTCAGAATGATTAATCGATTATCAAAATAGATGCAGATTAATTTAAGAGTCAGTTTATAATTGATTAATAAGCTCTCAGTGTTTTATGTTCATTGTTACGTTTATTAGTTTTCCAGCTGTTCCTTCCTTGGTTGTGCACAAGTTATTGATTGATTGATTGATTTAAAAAACACTGTGTGCACTGTGCATATTGTTCTTTATTTTAAAAGTGTAATCCTACTAATTATCCCCATTTTTACTAAATGTATCTGTAATGTGATTGCATATTTTTATTTATACCTGTAATGGAATACAGTTACTCTTTTTTTGTATCCAGATTATGTACTCTTATTACATGTAATCCATTACTCCTCAAGCCTGATAATGAGCAACTTTGGACAGAACAAATACCTGCTTCCATCACATTATTGTGCTGTCCCGAATAACATTCAGAATCGGGTGCATCCCTACTAAAGACCCAGCAACAGGTTTTCCCCCCAGGCTGTCAGACCCCCCACCCACAGTCACACCACAGTCTCTCTTATCTCTCTTATCTCTCTTATCTCTCTTATCTTCTCTCAGGTTGTATCTGATGCTACATTTAGACCTTTAAGTGTGGCACTGATAAGGTCAGATGAGGGTCTGCGCTACCTGGATGTTTATTGTTGCCAGGGGAAGTCCAGTTTGCTGTGGTGGCCCAGGGCAATCATGGAGTTCCTGTTTCTTCTAGCAGGTTCCACTGGTCCCAGATCAGGCCTGTGAAGAAGAGGAGACAGTTATGACTGAGAGCTACTGGCTCTTTGCAGGACTTCTGGTATTTCAGTTTGCATCACAGCAGCTCAGCCTGGGAGTCTGGGAGAACATTTATTGTCTGTTATCCCCACACTGTCAGAAGCTCTGCAGCAGGCCGGCGTGCACGTCTCCGCAGGAGGCTGCTGTTCTTTCTAATGAATCCTGGCCCGCGGCCATATCTCACCAGGCCTCAGCTTTAAATCCAGGAGGGAATTCTCCCACTCCTCCAGGCATACCTCAGGCCTGACTCTCCCTCCCACCCACTCTTCTGCTCCTCTGGGTCTGTGCCAAGCCCCGGTCAGGACAGGACAGCCCTCCACCTCCCATCAGATTCCTGCACTGTACAACCTGCTCAAACACAGAGGAGCCACAGTTCATCCACTCTCGGACCCTCCTCTCTCAGGCAAAAATGAAGCTAATAGCTCCTTTTGGCTCCATCTGCCAGGAACCTGTCACGCTCTTCTTCTTGCCCAAAAGTCACAGAAGCTGTCACCACTTTTCCACCCCAAAAATGCCTTTCTTTTTCCTCACGCTGGCTTTTATTCACTGCAGTCAAATTACTTGCATTCCTTCTCTTTTTTTGAGGTTTTTGTTCAACAAACAAGGGAAACAAGCGCAGCTCCGATTCACTGGTTTTGAGCTGGTGCCATTTCAACCCAAACAGACGAGACATGACCACAAAGACAAAGGACAATAAAGTTTTAGGCTTTGTCACAGAGTCTGGAAACACATTTGAGATTTTTCAACATTTTTTATGAAAGGAAGTCAAAACAGGATGGTTCTCTTCACATCTTTCACTACCAAATGATTTAATTACAAGAATCTTTGTGTCCGTATGTTGTCCTGATAGTCAGGAGCCCAACTTCAGGTTCAGTTTCTTGACACCTCGGCATGTGGAAAGGAGGAGATTGTGTCTGACTGATTCTCTTCTGTTGTGTCACAGTGATGTTGCTCTTGTTGACTGGAAAGTCTTCATGGAGCGAGAATAAAGGTGCATTCACGCGCTTCTTGGATGGTCACAGTTTCCGAGATGGGAAGTCATTATTCCGACGTCAGTGTGTTCTTGTGTTTTCAGGTCATAAAGTGGAAACAACATGGATGCTGCTGAGCGTAGAGTAGGGTGGGGTGTGTTACTCTGAATCCATTTGTAGGCAACCTGAGTTATTATCAGAGATAATACTAAAAAAATAATGTTTCTAAAAAAATCTATGCCACTCTGTGTGGACAGCAGCTAACGGTTACAACCTAATACTATTTTTAAAATCACATGTGACCAAAAAAGGACTGATCAAAGGTTATCAATAAAACATTTACTCTTGTCTGCCATATTTCTGCATGAAACATAAACAGACAGTGACTCTCGTGTAACAAAATCTTGTCTGACTTTCCATGTTGTTGTTCCAATTTGAGGGGGCGTTCAGGTGAATTTTCCCAGTCGGGAAATCATTTTTTCTGATTATTCCAATGCCACATGAATGCATTATAAAGACTGCAGTTTGAGTACTAAATCCATCACTGATACTTCTCTCTGTCTACAGTTATTCTGATTACGTTGCTCATGTTGCTTAATTTCTTTAGCTAACAGTTGTCCCAACAGTGGAGTACATACTTTAAGTTTAAGTAAATCAGATGAGCTAAAAGAGGCAAAATGCTTCATAAAATACTTCATTAATACCTAGTATTAGTGTTCAGTTGACAAAAATATTATTTAAAAAAAAAATCTTCACATGCTGCCAGTAATATTGCCATTTACACCTAGGTACACATTGCCAAGCGTGACAGAGACAAGCAACAATATGTCCATAGCCAACAATGCTATTTGCACCCAACAATGCTATTTGCGCCTGTGTAAATTAGAACACTGTCTATTTACACCCACATGGCAAGACAACCCACAATCTTCTCCTAAACTTAACCAAGTACTGTTGTTGAACCTTTTGTTGCTCTTTATGGCTCAACTAGGGGTCCAGGTGTAAATAGCCAAATAGCTACTGTGTGACTATTCTCGCCTAGGTGCAAATAGACACCCCCTTTAGAAATATATTTACATATTTTACAGCACAATGTGGACAAGGGTGTCCACAGACATCTGACTAAATCTGTTAGAGTATGAAAAAAAAAGACATCTATCACATACTTACTCTGACTAGTAATCCACTATTTTTAATAAAATACTGTAATTTGGAGATAAATAAGGGTTAATTAGTATAATGTCACAAAATGCATCCTTATGTTGATGTGGTCCGTATACAGTTTATAGGCAATACTCAGCACAAAGTGTAGTGTGTAGTGTGTTCCTCACATGTAGAGTTGTGGGCAGGACATCTTCAGTGAGGTGGACGTCAGTCCCAGTCTGCTCTGGTTCCTCAACTTTGTTTTCCTCACCAGGTCTTTGACTCGCCCCCACGTGTAGTTTTCACTCAGCTGAACACAAAGACACACAAGAATGACAATTTAATACAAATTTATTAGACAAGTGTCTTGAAGACCAGAGGTTGTGAAGTAACAGTACTTGTACTTGAGTACAGATTTTCAGCACTCTTTCCACCACAGCTGAAAACAAGACTTAATGTGTTTGGAGCAGTAATATCCTCCCTGCTACATTAATTACTGTCTATTCCCAACAGATGGGGCCCTCGCAGAGGGAGAACCACCCCTCCAAGAAAGTGTCTCATTCATCATGTGTCATCAGTGAGAGTTTTGCTCTGCCTGTTTGCCAGAAAGACAGTTAACAGAAGATATGGATGTTGGGTAACCTTAAGTGATTCAGAGTGTGTTGGCGGGGGGTGGTAGCAGGGGCACACATGCTCCGCTGTGAGTCATAAGTGAAGACATCCTATGGTAGCAGTGCAAACAGAGATTAAATTTATTGTTTTCTATAGAAGGACCTTCATAGATCATAGAAATCATCAAATATTTAAAATGCTGTATGCCAGATCCATGATAAAATATGTGTATATGATTATTAATACTGAGAAGCAGGTACTTTGCATCATATGTCTTGACATGAAACACTCCTTTGTTAAACAATACAAGACACTGTTGAATGGAATGCTCACAGCGGACCTACAACATGTGCACATGACTCACCCTGCGCTGGGGGACGGCGAGCCCTTCGGTGCTGTCCCCGAGGAAGCGGACCTCCCCTTCTGTGTAACTCCTTCGGTTCAGTCCTCTCCTCCACAGAGGGATGGGTGTCAGAGCCTCACTGCCCATCTCTGAAACACAAATCACACACAAAGAAGCAGTTTCAGTGTGTGTGCAGGGAGAAGCAAGAGTGAAATCAGTATTCATATGCCTTACAGTTTGTGTTTTGTAGGGCACTTCAGTTTTTTTCTAATTATTTTAAAGGGCACTTAGATACTTTATATTTGCACTCTCCTATAGAGGAAATAATTGAAAGCATAAGGTTTTACCAGGTTAATTCATTTTCTTTCAGCAACTTTAACTGAGTTTTTTCTCTTTTTTTCTTAAGGCCAAAGTCAGAAACTTTCTAATAATACACACAGAGTGTCTTTAAAGCTGCATTTAAAATATTCTTTTTGGCCAAATGCACATAAAGGATGTGCAAGAAAGGAAAAAAAAATTCTGGTGAGCCATTACTAAGTCTGATCTAAATAGTTTTCCCTCCTGTGTTGATGATTCAAGAACAGGTGAAAAAAAGGTGTTGCCTGGATAATACACAAGTTATAACTCATAATTTTTAGATCATATCTAAATATTTTCAGATACTATCTCATTATTTTTTAGATAATAATGCATTTATTTCAGATAATACATTATTATAAGTCATTATTATCACATATAACTTTTTTGGGACAAAAACAAATTTTTTCAGATAATAAGTCATTATTTTGAGATTCTAGCTTGATACGCTAACTCATTATTTTCAGAAACTAAGACATGATTTTGAGAAAGTTTCTCATTCTAGTTTCCATCACACTGGAGGAAATAAAGCTTCCATATAAAGCTGTATGTTGTACATTTATGAAGTATATAAGTTTGGTTTGTGAGTTGAGTGTTGTTCACATGTTGGAAGCTTCGTTTGCATGTTGAGAAGGGAGTGATGACTGTTATGACAAATGCTGATGGAAATCAGTCTGTTTTTTCGCCTCTGTTGGTCCCACTCCCCACCTCTCCCACGTTCCACGTAAACACACCTCCCCCCCTCACATGGGCTCAGTTTCTACTGAGCATGGCACTCTGCTTGATAAGGAAAACCACAACTATGGCTACAGCTGTGAGTCAGGTTTTTGTGCATGAAAGTCTGTAAATCTGTTAACTTTTGTTTTGCCTCTTCCCCTTTGTCTGTGAATGCAACAACCCAAAATCCAAACAAAACCCCAATCCTCCCCTGATCCCTACAATTCCACAAATCTATAGATAAATACACTTTTAATCCTGTGCTTCTCTATCGCTAATTCATTAATCCTCCATTTGTTCCTGTGTAAACACTGCCAACAACCTGTGGCTGCTGTGTGACAATAAAGGTTTACCCTGAAGTACAACATTTAATCTTAAACCAGGCAGAACTATCCAATTCCCTGCCCCTAGTTCAGGCCCCGCATCTCCCCTGACTTCTCCCAGATCCAGTTTCCTGCCCATCAGAGGAAGAACCGAAGCATTCCAGAGTCCACAGGACGTTCTGTGTTCCTGTCATGAGCAGGATTCCAGGAATTCCGCTCATGTCCCACTCCAGTTATAATTTCTCCTTTCCTGCGTGACCAGCGAGCTGTCAGCCAATACCACCGCCTCCCTCGAGGTGAGCCCCTCCGAAAAACACGCCAGCAATGATAACATTTGGTAAGATGACTGTATTCCCTAAATGAGGAACATCACCTGGAGCTGGTGTCTGATGACAAAGTAAACACAGAGGCAGAAAAACACCGGGGGTGGCTGCAGGGTCAGCTTGTGAAACTTAAGGACTGGCTAAGCCTTTAAATAACATACAGTAACTATCGGATCCACTTCAGGAACGTGGCAGACAAACACTGAAATTAAAACATGAATACTCGGTTGTGTTTGTGTGTGTGTGTGTGTGTATGTATGTATGTGTGTGTGTGCTCCCACTGGAGCAGGTTATTAAGTGCTGATCCTGCTAGTAATTAAATGCTAAACGTTAATTAGGAGTGGTTTCAGTAACCTCCAGGGCACTCAGTTGACTCACAGCAGAGAGTTCAGTATGTCTGTAATTCTGGAGGCCCAATCCTCTAAAGAATGTATATCTTATCTTCTAGGCTTATAGAAGCTCAGTGCTCTCACTGTAGTATACAAGTATGTTCTTGTAATCGCCCGTCCAAACAAACTGCTCCATCTTCACTGCAGAGCCAACCACACGTTCATCCCTGCAGTTCTTACTGCTGCTTTTTGATTGGTTGGTTTTTACTTCCTCTGACACGTCAACTTGCATAATCATCATACTCACCAAAGTAACTGCTGGGCAACATCACTTAAAGTCTGACATAAGTCAAAAACACAAGTGCACCGAAGCCAAGAACAGCTGCTGTTGCAATTACTTTTTAAAGCCTCATAAGAAAACAAGCTTTGTTATATCAAGATGATGATACATTTAACTTTTGATCTTAAGATAACACCATTAGGATAATATTTGCAAGTACAGCAGTTCTCTGCTTCCATACAAATTTTGGAGCTGAAGCCAAAAGTGAACACACTTGTAATCTTCTCATTGCACAATAAAATTGAGTGCATCCAACTATGATAAAGGCCTCAGGTGTGTAGCAGTTGTTGCAGCTGTATGTGTATGTGTTTCCCCTGTGCTGTGTCCCTTTGTTCGGTCTTTTCTCCAGCTCCACCCCTGACAAAGAGCTGCACCTGGCCTGACTGCGGCGCTTAAAAGCACCTGTGCAGACAGCAGAAGACAGAGTCTTGTGGCACAGGCACTGCTGGTGTTCTTCTCTCTCAGAATGTTTTTTTGTGTGTGTGTGTGTGTGTGTGTGTGTGTGTTCTGACTATGTCAATTTCCTTGATTTACCATCAAATGAAGTAAAATATGTGTTAGCATTACCTCTCCTGGTGGATATGAGCGGATGCCGGGTGACCTCGGGGATGGTGGACAGGTCAGAGAGGGTTCCACTGGGTGACAAACACTCACTTCTCGAGTGTGTCCTCTGAACGTCTTGGAAGGCCAGACCGGCTGCACCACAGCTGCAGTGCTGCTGGAAGAAGTCCTGTTCAGAAAGAAGATTAATTCATTACTTTTCTATTATTCCACGTAATGAGGTACATGATATGAGTATATTGTGACTTTCATGTACACTGTAAACCCCAGTAAGTTAACAGTTGTAAAAGAAATGAGGCAATCAGTTGCCACATTTTTTTGAGTAAATTCAAAAGCTGGAGGTTATCAGAGCTTTAATATGCTGTAGTTAGTGTTACATGTACTTTGATTACTTTTAAATTGAAATTATTGATTAAGCCAAATCAAATATTCTGAGTTAATGTAACTCAAACAAAAAAACAAAATGTTTTACAACTAACAATGTTTTGCTGAGATATTTCACTCTTCTTTTTTAGATAAACTCAAATCTTTGAGTTTTAGAAACCCAAAATAATTTCATTTCAAAAATGACTGACTGAACTCATTAAAGTGAAAGTGAATCATGGATAACAATTTGACATTTTTAATTGCAACCATTTAATTTTCAAGCATCCAAATAATGACACAAAAATTCTGCTAGAAGGCAATACTTTTAAGTTAGTAGAACGTAAAAATTAATTTTCAGTTTTCACAACTTTTGGCAATTGATTAATATGACCATTCAGTTTTAGAGTGTACATTACATCTATAAGCATTTATGTGTTACCATCCAGAAGATGTTAAAACACATTCTTTTTTCTCAAGCTGATTATGAAGTAGCTAACGATTTATGGAAACAAATAAAATGAATTCTATATTTTTTAAAAAGTAAAAAAAACAAACAAAAAAAAAACAAAAAAAATACCCCTGACACCACTTTTAATTGTTAGCCTAATTTTGCTCATGTCATGTTTGGCACTTTTAGGTAACACCATTTTAACAGTTCTTTATGCAACTTCAAATGGTGAACAAAGTTGGAAGTCATTGGGAACTCTGTAATGTTTTACATACTGAAATTCATTTTTTTGTTGATCACCTCGTAGTTTTTGTACATGAACCAAATTATCTTTGGTTCTCTTTCTTCAGCTGGAGCTCAGTAACATTACATTAGTTCTTCATGGTTCTCTCCTGCAGCTGGATTGGATGCTGTCTGATTGATTCAAACAAAGTGGATCTGGAGAACTGCAGTAAGTGTCGACTAGCTGAGAATGAACAATGTTATCGTTAGTTGATTCAGGAAATTAAGGGAAATGATTTGAATCATGGATTCACACTCTTTAAATGCTTTTTCATCTTTGGGCTACAGAGAAGGTTTGAAGTATTTTCAAGTCAGGAGGCTCAAATCCAAGTGAAGTCATGAGTCTTTGGCGTAAAATTCCAAGTTGTGTTGCAAGTCTCTTGATTTTGTAAAGTCGAGTCTAAAGTCTTCAAATTTGTGACGCAAGTCCACACCCACCATTATGTGTGTGCATATTTTGGCAGCGGGACTCTGATATTTTGATTCTCTATGAGTGTACAGTATATGTGGGTCAGTGCGGTGACTACCTGCAGTAAAACAAAGAACAATACAAACAGTCATCTCAGAGCATCGGTCAATCCGAGGTTCACATCCTTCCATGCAAACCAAAACGGAACTACAGGATGACATCACTTCCACGTAGAATCTCATAATAGTGCAAACTACGTAAATGCGGCCTGCAACATCAGCGTCACATGGTTGAGATTAAAGCCTGGGGATGAGACGTGTCTTTTCCTGCTGTATTGTAAGGAAAAATGTTGACACTGTGCGCAGGCTTCAGACCCACACAGCACCTGCAGCTTCCTCCTGCAGCCCAAGTGGCTCATTATATAAGGTCATTTCCTGATTTCTGCCACATGATCTCTTTCCCTGCTCTGAAGTTACCTTTCACCTACTGTGGAGGCGAGGTTCAACTGGGCCTCTGGAACAACACATCCGAGCGCACATCAGCCAACCCACACACACACACACATTTCCCCCCTGACATCAATACAAAAGCAGCCCTCTCTCAGTTTTATTATATAACCGCTGGTCATTTATATTCTCACAGAGTGATGGGTGTGTAGACGACGGCGACAAAATTTGACCAAATCCATCCTGCAAATGCCAACCACAGTGTTTATTCACTGAAGCATCTGCTCTTTGGTTCCAAATACTTGAGACTCAATGGAAGAGACATGAATAAGATTAATGTTTTTATTCATTTATAGTGGCTGCCTCAAAAGCAATATGCAACCAACTCATATAGAGGAAGAAGCAGTGTGCAGCAGTGTGTTCCAGAGGCTGAGCATCTGAGGTTGAGCCAAATTCTCAGTAGGCAGCAGAGTTGTATTCCAAAAGTCATATGAAGAAAGACCCGGGAGAAGGAAACCTGGTCTCCTAAAGAGCAGCGGGCACAAAACAATAAACGAGTGAGCTGGCAGAGAGCCCTCACTGGGCGAAGGCCAGAAAGTCACCCAGTACAAACAAATTGAACTGTGGTCAAAGTCTTATGTTCGACTGCATGGAGGTGAAGAAGAGTAAGTTAGTATTGTAAGAGGTTTTCACAGGCATGTTTAAAGGTGAAAATGATGACATTAGTTTAAGTGGGTTAGCAGGTAAACAGCGTTCTTTTTGTGCATTTACTGATTATTAAATCTTTATTTAATGTGTACTGGTTGCACTGTTCTTTGAAAAGAGACACAGGCAGCCAGAGGTTGGTAGTTAAGTGTTACATTTACTCCATTACATGTACTCAAGTAACTTTTTTTTTTGACTAGCTAGCTAGTCAAAAACCTAGGTCTACACCTTCCCTTTAGTTAGTATTCAAGGATCTGTGAACATGCAAATTGTCTCAAGCATTTAGCATTGAGTAGAGTCCCTTTTCTATTATAAAAAAAAAAAGACAGACAAAGAAAAATATAGATTTTTAAACATCCAATCCTAAATGAGGACCTAGATTTTACTGCTTTTCTTTAAACATATATGTGTGTTTTTTGTTCTCTATAACCACTGTCATTGCTTGGATTTACTATATTGCTTTTAAATTCAATTTTTTGATGAATATTGTGGGCTAAAAAACACATTTTGCTGGAGTGTTTTTATGTCCACACCCTCTCATAACTCCAAGTGGAGGATTGACTCCCTGACTCCCTGACAAAGGCTTGATGCCAAAACACATCAGTTTGTTTGTTTTAAGGTCTAATATGAGTATGCTATGACAATAAAGGCATTTTAATTGTCTTAAAAGAGAATGCCTTGGGAGTTTTTTTGTGTGTGATTTTTGAGTGCACATGTATCCCCATCCATGCACTCTGAGTCCAGGACCCAGTTTCACAAAGATATGTCAGACTAGTCTGTAGTGTTAGACTAGTCTTAATTTTGCTTACATTCATGAGACAGGTAGTCAGCTGGTCCCCTGTATTACATTGTTTTTACATTGTAAATTGATACAGTGTTGTTATAATAATAATGATTATAGCCTCTTTAATGTGAGATTACCAAACTAGCTGCTACTGGGGACCACCCTATCTGTGTGGTAAGCCTTCACGGCCTTTGGGGATTCACAGGGGACACCCATGGTGAGTCAATGACCCTTAACCCATCAGCAAAGGATAAGGCTGTTAGAGGTATTACACAGTTAGCCAAGGAGAAAAAAACACCATGGAATGTCCGTTCCATTAACTGAAGAAGCTCTGGTCAAGAGCTCCAGGAGGTTGTGATGAAACCCAAGTTTGAGAACAGTGAAGAACAGTGTGTGCTGTACCAGAGTATTTCTGGAATACATACATAGTTCTATAAAACTGCAGTGATGATGTGTTAAAGTGGTGCTGTCCTGACTGGGCCCAGTGGTCACACTTCACTGCACTGCTGGTGGGTACGGACTTGTAGGTGATAACTGCCTTCATGTATCCAGCTGTGCTTGTGCTGCTGATGTGAGCAGTGGACCAGAGCTGTCAGTCACACATGCACAGAGCTGTCATTAATGATCCATTCGGGTACTTCAGACAGTGTTGGGCTCTTTGTGCTCTTTGTCTCCAGCTGTGGATTCACCATTGAGAATATAACAGCAGGGAATCGGACAGAAAGGCTCGTGGGAGGGCAGCCAGTGTGGTCCATCACTCAGGAGTCGATATTTAGACATTTGATATGGATTCAGAAATAGAATGTACAGATATGAAGATTCTTGAAAAGATTGGTTGTATGAATTAAATAAATGGCAGTGAGCTTTTCCTTTCTTCTCTCTCTCTGTCGCTCTCTTTGCTTGGTTGCTTTGAGGGCTTTGAAGTCCAAGACTCCTGCTGGCTTCAGCCGCTCCAGTGGAAAGCTGTTCCGGCCTCTGAGCCCAAAACTGACTGCACAATACGTAAAGAATCCTGGACTGACATCCAAGATTTCTGAGTTCCTTCTTTACAGATTGTTCCTCTTGGTTAACAAAGAAACTTGTAGTGCCAATATAGATCAGTGACTATACTGCCAGAAAAGACCAGACGGTTCTAACCATCCTCAAGAGTACCTACAGAGTCATAGTTTGACACATTGGGCCATTGGCCAAGCTGCCATATTTCTTGAGTTGTGATTGAGGACGTGCTGGCATGATTGCAATCGCTAACATATCAAAAAACAGTAAAACAGTCACACACACCTCCTTGGTCTTTGTCATCCTGCCATCCTTCTGCAGACTGCAGATCTGCCTCTGCAGCCGGAGGTTGGTCTCCTGCAGCTGGCCGATCTTCTCAATGAGTTGGCAGATATGCTCCAGGTAACCCAGGCCTGAACCCAGAGGGTTGGAACTCGCCTGCTGTGCCTGCATGGACAAGCAGAAATTGTGATTAGTTAAAATACCAGGAATAAAGTGGAAGAAAAGTAATTTGTTGCTCTTAAATCTAACTTTGGAATGGTTGGAATCTGGAGGGACATATTTTGGCAGTACTAACGTATAGTAATTTTATATTTGACTGCATCCCTGCCAAACATCAGGATTGATTCATCCTATACATCACTGTTAGCTTGACATAATTTATTTTCAATTTCCAAGGGGCACAGACCCAAATGGCTCTGGATGCATTTCAGTAGACCTGCAACCAATCAGAGCAACAAAACGTGTGACGTGGCAGAAAAAAAA
>JAJHUR010127810.1:408-11077 GCA_027495735.1 Lutjanus campechanus
CAGAACCGCTGCCAAGACGGCAACCTGAGACAGGAGAGCTGGAGACAGGCAGTCAGAGAGAGACAGACAGACAGACAGACAGACAGACAGAGACAGACAGACAGACAGACAGCGACAGACAGACAGACAGAGACAGACAGACAGACAGACAGCGACAGACAGACAGACAGACAGACAGACAGAGACAGACAGACAGACAGACAGCGACAGACAGACAGACAGACAGACAGACAGACAGACAGCGACAGACAGACAGACAGACAGCGACAGACAGACAGACAGACAGACAGACAGCGACAGACAGCGACAGACAGACAGACAGTCAGAGACAGACAGACAGAAAGAAAGGCAGAAATATGCGAAGAACACAAATTAATATTCTGCAACTTAGTACGTACAGTTGGACAGTATTGCAGTATTAGTACGTACGGTTGAACAGTATTGCAGTATTAGTACGTACGGTTGGACAGTATTGCAGTATTAGTACGTACGGTTGGACAGTATTGCAGTATTAGTACGTACGGTTGAACAGTATTGCAGTATTAGTACGTACAGTTGGACAGTATTGCAGTATTAGTACGTACGGTTGGACAGTATTGCAGTATTAGTACATACAGTTGGACACTATTCGCAGGTCTCGCGCTCGTCGTCCTGCAGAGTTTTTGGCTTCACAGCGAACAGCAGACAGAGCGCTCAGACTCTGCAGAGTCAACACACTGCGTACCTGTACAGGTGAGACACACACACAGCTGCCAGTCATCTTCATATCATGACACTCTCTCCTCCCTGCTGATGACATCACACTGATGACATCACTGGTTACCTGGGTGACTCCTCTCTCCTTCATCTCAGTGATGTTCTCCTGCAGAGCACCGCCCTCCGAGCCTGCTGATAGGCTCCTCCAACCACCTGTCGAATTACTGCACCTGTAGGAAACAAACATGGTTACCATGACAACACATGGACTGTTACACTGATGTGTGTGTGTGTGTGTGTGTGTGTGTGTGTGTGTGTGTGTGTGTGTGTGTTTACCTGTGTGAGCTGTGACAGGTGTACCAGGTGACAGATGGGGGTGGAGCTCCCTCGCTGACACACAGCACCGCCTTACTGCCGACCTCTGACAGAGACGTGATCCTGGGGGGTGCTACACACACACACACACACACACACACACACACACACACACACACACACAGACTGAGCAACCTGTCTCTCAATCAACGTGTCTCTCTTTCTGTCTGTCTGTCTGTCTGTCTGTCTGTCTGACCTTTGACCTCCAGGTTGAAGACGACCTCCTCAAAATCATCGTCATTGGAAACTGTTGCTGTGTAACTTCCTGTTTGATCCATCTGGACTCGAACCAGCGTCAGGGTGCTCGCATACCTGCAAATCAATCAATCTATTAGTCAATCAGTCAATCATTCAGTCCACCAGGCAACCAACCAACCACCTGACCAACTGACCACCTGATCACTGGACCAACCAAGCAACCATCTGATCTACCTGCTGCCTGTTAGGTGTGTGGTGGTGATGGAGGTGGTTTCCGTGGCGACAGTGTGGTTGTCTTTGGTCCAGAGGACGGTGGGGGCGGGGTGGGCGTCGACCTCCACACTGAACTCCACAGTGTGATGGAGGAGACACGACACATTGGTGTCACCTGATGGCCACAGGTACACATAACCTCGCTCTGCAGAGAGAGACAAGTTACCTGTCTGTGTGTCCACCTGTCTGTGTGTCCATGTGTGTGTGTGTGTGTGTACTCACCCAGTACTGTCACAGTGACGTTTTTCCTCACAATTCGTTCCTGCATCGTCTCCTTCACCTCACACACATACACACCTACAGGACACACACACACACGCACATCGCTATGGTTACGCAAAAACAAAACAAGAACAGCTGATTCAGAGTTACCATAGAAACTGTTACCACGTTCGTTATTGTTATGAAGACCAAACTATGATCAGTCTTTTGTACCCTCAGTGCGGTCTGTCAGGAAACAGCAGACTTACCTGAATCTGCCACGGTTGCCGTGGAAATGTTAACGAAGGAGCGGATCCGATTGGGCAGAAAGTCTGTAAGAGGCTCGATTTCCTGAAGTGACACAGACGGAAAACGTGTTTATAACGTGTTTAATACGAGCCTCACAGTTTAGACAGGTAGCTAGAGAGAAAGACAGGTACCTGTCTGCGGGGGAAGTCCCAGGAGAAGAAGACCATCTCAGCATCTCTGACGGTGCAGTTCACAGTCAGAACCTCCCCCTGCTTCAACACACTGCTGGACACCATCAGGTCCACCTCCATCACCTTAGGGACTGACACACAGACAGACAGGTGGACAGACAGGTGGTCAGAGAGACAGCGAGGTCAGGTCCTCAGACAATATTATAATCTATTCAGTTTAATCTAATCTGATCAGAATTTAAAATAAATTTTATGTAATAAAATCTAATTCATTTTAATCAAATTTCATAACAGTCTCCCACAGTGCTAATCTACTGTAATCTACTGTAATCTAATCTACTGTAATCTGATCTAATCTAATCTAATCTACTGTAATCTACTGTAATCTACTCTAATCTAATCTACTGTAATCTACTGTAATCTACTGTAATCTGATCTAATCTAATCTAATCTAATCTACTGTAATCTGATCTAATCTAATCTAATCTACTGTAATCTACTGTAATCTAATCTACTGTAATCTGATCGAATATAATCTAATCTACTGTAATCTACTGTAATCTAATCTACTGTAATCTACTGTAATCTGATCTAATCTAATCTAATCTAATCTACTGTAATCTACTGTAATCTGATCTAATCTAATCTAATCTAATCTACTGTAATCTGATCAAATCTAAACTTTATTCTAATCTAATCTGCTCACCTATAATGCTGAAGACGTAGTACACCCGAGACTCCCGCTCCTCGTCTCCGCGGGCGGCCACGCACACGTATGACGTGTCGTTCAGACGACCCGTGAAGCCGTGGCCCGGCTCATACGTCAACCCGGTAACTGGCGTCCTGGGACGTTCGTACAGCGAGACGTTGAGCCGTGGGTCGGACACCACACAGGGGATGGTGTCTTCCTCCGTCTCCTTCATCACCACACCTGGACCCAGTGGGACAAACCATTCGTCCGGACCTGAGGGGGGGACAGAAACATCAGGAGACACGAGTCTCACAGGTAGGACGGATATGATCAATATGTGATAAACATCATGGTCACCTTGACCAGGTATGAAGATGTCGATCTCTCTGCTCTGAGAGGACGATGTCTCCTCACACGTGTATCTCCCAGAATTCTTCCAGGTGGCGTTCAAGAGCTGCAGGACGCTGCTGGACCCCTGATCGTCCACAACAACCCCGTCCACCTGAGAGTCCTGAGGTAACCGCCAGGTCACCTGACTCCATCCCGAACACACCTGGAGAGACAGACAGGTACCTGAACACATCTGAAGGGACAGACAGGTACCAGGACACACCTGAGGAGACAGACAGGTACCTGAACACATCTGAAGGGACAGACAGGTACCTGAACACATCTGAAGGGACAGACAGGTACCAGAACACACCTGAGGAGACAGACAGGTACCTGAAAACACCGGAAGTAACAGACAGGTACCAGAACACACCTGAGGAGACAAACAAGTACCTGACTCCACCCTGAACACATCTGAAGGGACAGATAGGTACCAGAACACACCTGAGGAGACAGACAGGTACCTGAACACATCTGAGGAGACAGACAGGTACCTGAACACATCTGAAGGGACAGACAGGTACCTGAACACATCTGAGGAGACAGACAGGTACCTGAACACATCTGAAGGGACAGACAAGTACCTGAACACACCTGAGGAGACAGACAGGTACCTGAACACATCTGAGGAGACAGACAGGTACCTGAACACATCTGAAGGGACAGACAGGTACCAGAACACACCTGAGGAGACAGACAGGTACCTGAAAACACCGGAAGTAACAGACAGGTACCAGAACACACATGAGGAGACAAACAAGTACCTGACTCCACCCTGAACACATCTGAAGGGACAGATAGGAACCAAAACACACATGAGGAGACAGACAGGAACCTGAACACACCTGAGGAGACAGACAGGTACCTGAACACATTGGAGGAGACAGACAGGTACCTGAACACATCTGAAGGGACAGACAGGTACCAAAACACACCTTAGGAGACAGACAGGTACCTGACTCCACCCTGAACACACCTGAAGACACAGACAGGTACCAGAACACACCTGAAGGGACAGACAGGTACCTGATTCCACCCTGAACACACCTGAAGGGACAGACAGGTACCAAAACACACCTGAGGAGACAGACAGGTACCTGATTCCACCCTGAACACACCTGAAGGGACAGACAGGTACCAAAACACACCTGAGGAGGCAGACAGGTACCTGAACACATCTGAAGGGACAGACAGGTACCAGGACACACCTGAGGAGACAGACAGGTACCTGAACACATCTGAAGGGACAGACAGGTACCTGAACACATCTGAAGGGACAGACAGGTACCAGAACACACCTGAGGAGACAGACAGGTACCTGAAAACACCGGAAGTAACAGACAGGTACCAGAACACACCTGAGGAGACAAACAAGTACCTGACTCCACCCTGAACACATCTGAAGGGACAGATAGGTACCAAAACACACATGAGGAGACAGACAGGTACCCGAACACACCTGAGGAGACAGACAGGTACCTGAACACATTGGAGGAGACAGACAGGTACCTGAACACATCTGATAGGACAGACAAGTACCAGAACACACCTGAGGAGACAGACAGGTACCTGAAAAGACAGACAGGTACCAGAGGAGACAGACAGGTATCTGAGGAGACAGACAGGTGATTACTGACCACAGTAAAGTTGGTGTTTGTGTTGAGCAGAACTTCAGAGGATGATGGCATCAGTTCCAAACAGACGCCCGTTTCAGGATGAAACAGGAACACACCTGCAGACAGAGAGACAGACAGACAGACAGACAGACAGGTATCAGTCTACCTGTGAAGGCTGATAATGCTTTAATGTTGTTACTCACCCAGCAGGATGTGCAGCACAGTCAGACTTCCTGTTCGTCCTCTGACGGACGCCATCATTGGCCAAAAATCCTGATCAAACATAGAGAGGGGAGAGATTTCAAAATAAAAGTCAGACTCTAATGTTCTGTAGCCAGAGAGGAGAAATTTCAAAATAAAAGATATTCAGGGGCATCATCATCATCTGGGTTATCACAGCAGTGAAGAAGGCCGGCTCAGACTTGTTCTCTTCCTGGCAGCATCGTTCCTGGTGATTTAACTGCTTTGTTTTTAAGTGCTTCAGAGATTCTGTTGGTAACCTTGTGTTTAACATCACAGCGCTATGAACTGTGGGTAATTTCCTCAGACAGAAACAGAGCCCACATGGACCCGATGATCTGATCTGATCGTCTGTGGAATCATTTGAGCAGAAATGGTTCAAACAGACCTGAACACATTCCTCTGACTGTGTGTGTGTGTGTGTGTGTGTGTGTGTGTGTGTGTGTGTGTAAGTTTTCACAGGGGGATTTTGTGTGTTTTTTTTCTTCCTCTTCTAGAGAAAAAGAAGAGTGAGTCCAGTCATCCAATCAGAGCGTGTCCCCAGGGATCTAGGCCAATCAGAGGCCTCAGTGATCCAGTGTGAGGCAGGAATGTGAGTCGACCACCGAAGAAGAAAATAAACAGAGAAGTATTTCCTGTGGGCAGCCGAGGGCAGACTCTGCAGAGTCAGCCTTCAGCCAATCACGGCCCAGCGTCTGTTAAAACTGCTCTCAGTTCAGTCCTGCACAACCACAGTGATGTCACTGATGATGTCATTGATCTACTGCCATCCTGTGACGTCTATGATGATATCTGGTTCAAAACTACAAGAGGGCTGTTGATGAACTACAACTCCCAGGGTGAATTTCAACAATCACAGAGCTTCATAGTCTGTTGTTTCTACAAACATTCATCTGATTGAATCAGTTCAGCCACCGAGGATCATGGGTAATGTCAAATTCTATATGAAGAGAAAACTGGGCACAGTGTCTCCGCTCAGCCTGTCTTCCACTGTCTCCTAATGGTCTCTCTCAGACAGTATTTAGAACTGCAAAGATTAATCAATTAGTTGATTATCGATAATTCGATTATTAAACTTATCTGCATCTATTTTGATAATCGATTACTAGTTTTGAGTTATTTTTTAACCCAAAAAAGTCCAAATTCTCTGATTTCAGCTTCTTAAATGTGAATATTTTCTGGTTTCCTTCCTCTCTGACAGGAAACTGAAGATCTTTGAGTTGTGGACAAAATGAGACATTTGAGGACGTCATCTTGGACTTTGAGAGACATTTTATAGACCAAACAACTAATCAATTAATAGAGAAAATGATCAACAGTTTAATTGATAATGAAAATAATCGTTACAGGAAATAAAACAGAAGGTCTAAACGTGTTTGGACCTTTTTTTCAACTTTTGATCATTAATAATGAAAATAACTGTGACAGAAAAATCTTGAGAAACATGTGAATGGCAACACGTCGCTCCAAACATCCGCCTCTCAGACGTGACTCGGCTTGGCTCGGCTCGGCTCGATAAAAGTCACGATGCAAACATGAATCAGTGTGACACAGTTTGACTCCAGTAGAAAATTCAAAGATCTTCAGTTTCCTGTCAGATGATCTGGTATTAATCACCACAGCTCCTCATTCTGACAGTTCAGAGTAAATATTTGTTATTTTCTTCATGAAAACATCAAACGTGTTTTAGACAAATGAGACATTTGATCATCATGAAAAAAGAAACCTTCATTGTTTGTACACAAAGCAGCAGAGTTATTGTAAACAAACACTGATTGGTTCTAAAGTCTGTCAGGGAGAGAGGTGCATGGTGGGTAATGTAGGCAGCAGGTCTTAACGACGGAAAAGACCGTGTGGACGATTTCTCTTTGTTTTAAAGTGTCCATCATGAGTGTGATGGTGTTAAAAAAGTCACATGATCAATCTGAAAGCAGCCAATCACTGAGCAGTTCTGACCTCACACTCACCTGACCTGCAGGTGTCTCACCTGTCCGTCACTGCTGCATGTTGACACTTGTCCTCTGTCTCCTGATTGGTTCAGATTAGATGATTGACAGTCTGGTGTCAGAGAGAGACGCAGGATTTTAATCAATGACTGTAAAGACGCAGTCACATAGTTCAAACTTTTATTGATTATTGATTTTTGTTTTAAATCTGTGCACCAATCAGGTGATTCTGTTTCATTATTTTTTCCTCCAATTATGGCTCAGTTACAGTCAATCAGACTCTCTAAATAATTTTAGTCTAATTTTAGTAAAATCTAATATTTTTATGTTGAAGGATTCAATAAAGTTTCCTGATGAAAATATTTGTCAATATATGACAATCAGATGTCAATCATAGGTATCATAATCAATCATTCTGTTTGTTTTTATTCACAAAGTTTTCTTTCAGTCTGATGATAGAAACACAGTGAGAAAGACCAATCAATACTAATTAATAGTGATCAGTCCTGATTAGTACATGACTGAGTTTTTATGGCACTATTCAATATTAATCATATTAATATTTATAATATATAAATGAAGCAGTGTTTTATTGATGATCAGAGTTCATGTTGTCCTTTTGTGTTCTGCGTAAACGTGTGTATCACACCTTGTGTGCAGTTATCCTGCACAGTCACTCGTATATTTTGATAAATTTTTGACGACACTTGTGAAGCTTGTGGAGCTCAAAGAACCACAAACACATCTGAGCGTCTCTTTACAGAAATCATGACCTGGTTACTGAGGATCATCATCACACTTTGTTGTGAACAGTTTCTTTCTACTGACCTACATCCACCAACTGCATCACTGCACAGCAGGAGGCGCGCATCTACTCATGGAGGGGAGGCTCATGCTCGGGACAGATGTAAACATTAATGGCGACCTCCTGAACGTGATCACTGAAACTAAACTACAACAGCTGGTGGACGAATGTTTCTGCACAAACTGATCAGCTTATAAAACATGATGCACTTTAAACTCTACAGGACTACAGACTGTAACTGTAACTACAGACTGTAACTGTAACTACAGACTGTAACTGTAACTACAGACTGTAACTGTAACTACAGACAGTAACTGTATAACTGTAGACGTCCAGTCAGCTGCTCATTGAACAGTACACAGTTTAAACACATTAATACATCAGTAATACTCATTCTGCATGCAGTACTTTTACTTCATGTACATCTAAACGATAATACTTTTGTAGTTTTACTGAAACATGCAGTAACGTTGCTCCTGGCAGAGTATTAGTACACTGTGGTTTTACTGCAGTATTTATTCTCACAAACCGTCCAATCAGCAGAATCATGCTGGTCACCACGGAGACCGAGTTAAAGACTAAACAAGAAGACAGAGACGTTTAGTTTGTTCAAACCTGCTGATGCTGCTGATCTTCTTCTCTGTCCTCCTCCTCCTCCTCTCCTTCTGCTACTTCTTCTGCTCCTTCTTCTTCTTCTTCTTCTTCAGTGGTTTTCTCTCTCCTCCTCCTCTTCTTCTTCTCCTTCGCCTTCTGCTCCTTCTTCTTCTTCAGTGTTTTTTTCTCTCCTCCTCCTCCTCCTCTTCTTCTCCTCCTCGGTCTCTACTCTTCATTCCAGACGGACGACGAATGGAAACAGACTGACTCACAGTGGGAGAGAGAGAGACGACGTCTGTTTTCAATCTGTCTCCCTCCCCTCTCTCTCTCTGACAGGAAGTGAAGCCAGTCCAACACACACACACACACACACACACACACACACACACACACACACACAGAAAGGTCTTTTTGTGAGTTTTCCACTCATTTTTACTGTCGTGTCTGTGTGTTTCAGTGTGTGTGTTTCAGCAAAGCCAATTAAATAAAGTGCTGTGTGTGTATGTGTGTGTGTGTGTGTGTGTGAGGGGGGGGGGTTGGGGGTAAAGAGACCTTAGACAGATTGATTAACTGATCAGTAATAAATCACTGAAGGATCAATAAAGCAGCGTCTGAATCTGACTCCAGTTTAAACTCTTCAGAGGACTGAACATTTTTCACTTTACAAATAATTTTCAGATGTTTCAGCAATATGTGTATATATACAGTATATATATATATATATATATATATATATATATATATATATATATATATATATATATATATATATATATATATATATATATGTATATATATACATATGTATATATATTTATTTATTTGATTACCAGGAAAGTCTGGTTGATAAACAGAAATGGAGACAGCTGGAGAAACAGATGGCATCTGGGGAGACCAGGAACATGCCTGGCTAAGTGAGGCTAACAGAGGCTAACAGAGGCTAGCTGAAGCTAACTCAGAGCCCACAAATATTTCTGACTTAAGTGCACAGACCCTAGTTGCGGAAATGTGCTGAAGAATGAAAGAGGGCTGAGACACAAAGAAACAGCCAGCAGAGGGCGACACTTTACAGCCAGCAGAGGTCGACACTAACAGCCAGCAGAGGGTGACACTTACAGCCAGCAGAGGTCGACACTTAGCCAGCAGAGGGCGACACTTTACAGCCAGCAGAGGGCAGCAATTACAGCCAGCAGAGGGCGACACTTACAGCCAGTAGAGGGCGAGACTTTACAGCCAGCAGAGGGCAAAACTTTACAGCCAGCAGAGGTCGACACTTACAGCCAGCAGAGGTCGACACTTTACAGCCAGCAGAGGTCCACACTTTACAGCCAGCAGAGGTCGACACTTACAGCCAGCAGAGGGCGAAACTTTACAGCCAGCAGAGGGCGACACTTTACAGCCAGCAGAGGGCGACACTTTACAGCCAGCAGAGGGCAAAACTTTACAGCCAGCAGAGGGCGACACTTTACAGCCAGCAGAGGTCCACACTTTACAGCCAGCAGAGGGCGACACTTACAGCCAGCAGAGGGCGAGACTTTACAGCCAGCAGAGGGCAACACTTTACAGCCAGCAGAGGGCCACACTTTACAGCCAGCAGAGGGCCACACTTTACAGCTAGCAGAGGGCAAAACTTTACAGCCAGCAGAGGGCGGCACTTGCAGCCAGCAGAGGTCAACACTTTACAGCCAGCAGAGGGCGACCACTAACAGCCAGCAGAGGTCGACACTAACAGCCAGCAGAGGTCGAAACCTTACAGCCAGCAGAGGGCGACACTTACAGCCAGCAGAGGTCGACACTAACAGCCAGCAGAGGGCGACACTTACAGCCAGCAGAGGGCGGCACTTTACAGCCAGCAGAGGGCGAGACTTTACAGCCAGCAGAGGGCAAAACTTTACAGCCAGCAGAGGTCCACACTTTACAGCCAGCAGAGGTCCACACTTTACAGCCAGCAGAGGCCGACACTTACAGCCAGCAGAGGGCGAAACTTTACAGCCAGCAGAGGGCGACACTTTAAAGCCAGCTGAGGGCAGCACTTACAGCCAGCAGAGGTCGACACTTACAGCCAGCAGAGGGCGAAACTTTACAGCCAGCAGAGGTCGACACTTTACAGCCAGCAGAGGGCAAAACTTTACAGCCAGCAGAGGTCGACACTTTACAGCCAGCAGAGGCCGACACTTTACAGCCAGCAGAGGGCGACACTAACC
>JAJHUR010127811.1:1257-22399 GCA_027495735.1 Lutjanus campechanus
AATCAAGGAGTCTCGGACTCCCAGAGGCCCCCTGTGTTTCTCAGCACGCTTGCAAGATTCAGGATGATTTGAAACAGTAGATGGCGTGTTGAGCCATTTTCAACCCATGAAATTCAGATTTTCATAAATTTGTTAAGAAATGCCAATATTAACACCGTTACTAAGGTGTTTTACTACAGTACAGTCACGTCATTTAGTTTACAGCTCAAAAATCGTGTTTAAGTGTGCACTACCTCTTAAAACTAGAAACTGTGAAGATGCACATTAAATACATGTACACTTTGGACTTGAGCTGAAGTGATGGGAGCTCTGAAGAAAGCAAAACCCAAATACACTTCACGCTTCATGTTCACTGCCCGAAATAGCAAACATGGGTGATTAATGCAGAAAAAATACACTTTATATGAGCGAAAAAGAACCTAATCAAAAGGCCACAGTCCTTCATTCCACTTCCTCAGCTAGTGCAGGTGCACATTTGCATGCCATTTACATGGTAGCTCGCAGTGACCACGGCTACTCCAACGTCTCGGTGTCCATCATCTGCTGACATTCTGTGATTGTTTCCTCTCTGCCGCGACTCACCCAATCAGTTGAGGATATAGTCTGGTTCCAGTGATTATAAGGAGTGATCAGAGCAGCAATGATGGAGCATGTGCCTTGCAGTGGAGATTTAGCCAGAGGCTTCAATCTCATTGCAGTCACTTGTAGTTAGTGACTGAGACTAGCCGTGAGAAGGGCAGAGCAATATAAATGAATTGGCTATGAATGTGTATACGGCCGCGGCGCTGCAGGGACACACAGGGAGAAAGGGCCAGTTAGACAAACTATTTCATATCCCCCTTGACCTTTATTTGCCCAGTGGCCCAGCAACATTTCCAATAGAGTAGCTTTTAAATGGCCACTGAAGAATTGAGCTGTATTATTCAACATCATTTTTTGTTAGTGCGTGCGTGTCTGTCTTTGTATGAGAAATCAAGCATATATGTGTGTGTGTGTTAATGTAAGTGTCTTTACTGCAGGTTACTGAATTTTTTACTTAAAGGATCAGACCTTTAACAAAAGATTAAATAGATTTTTGACTATTGCTGATCCTCAGAAATACCTATCAGACGCTCTCCTCCCAACAACTAGATGCGGTGCAGTATAGGCGGCTCACAAAGAGAGCCGTGGATCAGGGGAGATTGACACCTTTCTGTAGGTCTGTAGTCTCATCTCCCAGCTGTCCCTCCTGAAATGGCTCCCTCGGGATAAGCCGGGATTGGCTTGATTGTGTTATCGGCGACTGATCGGGTCATTGAATGATGGAATTTTGAGCCCCTGTTCTGCTTAAAGAATGAAATGTTTAAAGAAGATTGACTGTGATTGGATCAGATCCAGCACCTGCTCAAAGGGTCAATCAGGTGAAGGCAGGAGGCAGCAATCTCTGCTGTGCTATTGTGACACGAATAGAAGGGGGAATTAATGTGTGTGTTGGGGTAGGGTGTTGGTGGATGGATGGTAGTGGTGGGGGGGTTGGGGGGTGGAGATGCCATTCAACAGGGAAGAGGTTGAAAAATGTCATCAGAGGAAGTGTCATGAGTAATTTGCAGCAGTCTCACCATCAGACTGGTGTGGAGGTGGACGCCTCCACCTCCACGCCTCCACCTCAGCCGTGCAAACTGCAATTTGGTCCTTAGGGAATCCCATGTGGGAGAGAACGTCCGCAGGAATGGAGAATTCAAAGACGGGTTTATTTCCCAGATGGATGGAAAATATGTATTGATATATGCTGCATGTATGTTCTGAAGATTGGCATGGAATAAAGAGTTTGAAAGATGAGAGCCTGGCAGAGCTTAATGCAACAGAGGTCCAGGGGAATGCTTTGGGAAAACAGCATTTTAGCATGTTGTGTTGTAGTGAATTTGTGTCTGTTGGACTCGGAATTGGCTCAAATTATGGCAATAATTCTAAAATGATGTGAGAGAATGAAATTAAAGGGCCCCTGTGGAGTTTTCTTGTAAACATGCTAAAGTTATGTTTACATGCATTACATGCATTTCCTTCCTCATAAAAAAAAGTATTTTAAATTGAGCATTGTTCTCATCCATGTGTATTAGCTTGCATTCTTCAGCCTCCCTTTTTTGCTGGCACACTGCAGCATATCTTGGCGTGTTACTGTCCCCTGTAGATCAGCAGAATAATGTGACATCATTGGTATGACTGTGTATTGTCTCACCTGCATGCACATGCATGTGCATACTTGTACACACGCAAACAAGCAAAACAGGGACCTAGTCATGGAAAAAGAGCTGCATGGCACTACTCAAGGTCTATAACTCCACAGGGAACCTTTGAATAAGCTGCTGTAGTTTGAGTGTTGAATGTGGTCACTCATACTATCTATGCTACTGTAATGTTACTACAGTGTAAAGTTATCATTTATATTTAAGACTGTCTTCTTTTATAGATTTATGTGATGTCAACTCTCTTTATTATTCAGTATATTCCAATGAAGTCAGCTTCAAATAAGGATGCTTTGCACATTTTATTTTCAGATTTAAAATATATTGATGTATAATGCGAACAGTATAATTTCATTCAAGATTAATGATGGATTATATAAACTGTATATGTAGAATTTGGGTTGGACTACAAAAGTTTAGTAACAAAATGCAAAAATCCTCACTTACACAGCCGTGTGAGAATGATAGGGTTAATATTCTTTATCATTCTAACATCAAAATTGTTCCCTGAGTTTCCATCTTTCAGAGGATGGATGGATGGATGGATAGAATGTATTTCCTTGTTGTGGCTCAAGTGCATGTTTTAAGAGCAGCAGAGACAGGCATATTTGAGTTGAGGTCCACAGAAGCCGATGTCGGCCTCTGAGTGACAGACCTTGTGCCCCTGCATGTCACAGCCAAATGAGAAACAAAATGCTGGTGTCAAATTTCAGCTCTCATGTGATAGGCTTTTAAAGAGGATGAAAAAAAAACTGCTTTTCAACCCAAATAACCCTTTTCATCCTCATCAGATCTTAACAGAGGGTTGTCAGTGCTCCACACCTCCCCCACTGTAGAGCTCCAGGAAACTGGTGAACATGAACCATGACTCAGCACCACCTGGTGAACACGCAGTTGACACAGTAAAGCTCAAATGATGACGACGCTCAACGCTCACCTTAACATCTGAGCTGATACGCACACTTTTATGGATCTTGAGACATTTGCTGAAGGTGTTTGCTGATTAGGCATTTGGGATAAATCCATCCAGAGGACTGCACAAAGTGATGGAAATTGGATGTTTGAGTTTAAACTGCAACTCTGATACTTTATTCACATTTTAGAGGTATATAGTAGACAGAAAATTCAATATTCCTTTTTTTTCCAAATGTGTCAACCTTTGCCATTGCAGGAATTGGATTTTGCACAATTATTCCATAAACGTATCTAGAGAAAAGCAGAAAAAAAAAGAAAAGAAAAGAAGTGCTTAGTAGAGTGCAGATCTCCACCGGGCAACCTGAAAACTGTTTAGATGTAACCCCCTTGTAATCACCAACAGTTTGATCAGTAACTGTGACGGATTACGATTATATTTATTTTGTAATTTAAATACTAGCACTGCTAGTATCTAATAAGGCATTTGTGTGAAATTTTTTCAAAATTTGCATAAGAATTCTTGAGTCATGAGGTCACATGACCTTGACCTTTGACCACCAAAATCTAATCAGTTCATCCTCGAATCCAAGTCAGCGTTTCTGCAAAACTTGAAGAAATTCCCTCAAGACATTTTTGAGATATCTTCTTCACAGGAATGGGATGAGCCAAAAACATAGACTTCTGGCCTCTGCTGTCACCAGTGTAAAGGCATAAAAAAGTAACATTTTTCAAAACCTGTGAATCACAGAGGCCCTTAAGCATACAGTCAGGAATGTACACAAAAAATATAAGGCTGATGGGTCCCGTAGTGTTGCGAGATCAGCTGCAGACAAGCTCACACACATGCAGACACACAAGCTATCGCATGATCCCCTCCTGGCTTACACCTGGCGGAGATAACAGAACTATCAACTTGCAGCACTGCTGACTGTTGGTTTTGGCCTCCTAGCAGCAGTCAAATTTGATAATATTCTCTCAATATACCTGCCCTTTGTGAAATAAAAGTTAACCAGTTACATTAAAAGAAAGCGAGGGAAGCATACTTTTCTGTTTGCTGTGATTGAGAACACTGACAGTACATCTTTTGTTATATGGCACAATGGGAATTCAGAACAAGGGTTGAAAAATGACTTCAAGTAGCCCATTGCCTGTGCTTCTTCAGCCACCTACCGCAGTGTGACCGGGTCCACACAGGCAGCTCACGCTCACGCTATGAGTGCCTCCCACGCATCGCCTTCTTGAAATCACCGGGTAAATGTTCTTACATGGAAATGTACACAATGTGCTGGCGTTTGATGTGAAGGGCTAATGAAGTCTCAAAGGTTTCACTTATCTGAAACACTTTACTGCTCGCTCCTGTGTGTCTGTGTGTCTGGATATCCTCAGGTCTGTTAAAAGCGTTAGATTATCCAGATTTAAGGCCTGAAGTCATCTACTATCTTAAATGATAGAGTTGTTAGGAATTGCTTGTTAGGTTTTATTTCGATACAAGTGTAGAATCCAACATTGGTAGTGACAGACTCATTACATCCAGTAATATTTTGCTAGGGCAGAGTAAGTAGGCCAAACAAAATGGGGTAATTGCAATGAAAAATGTAGTTTCAGCAAAAGATGTGAATGCTGTGGTTCCAGTTTTGTTTCTAACCTGTTCTAGTGTCTTATACAGCTCTTTTGTCAGAAACTTTGTTGGCTTTTTTTCCCTTCTTCTCCTCTCCCTGTTTCATTTGAGAAACGTGCTCATTTTGACAGCTTTTATTCTGTATTGTTAAAACAAGGCGAAGAGTCGACAGCCATGCTAGCAGCTCTGTGAGGCTTTGAGCTAAATGCTAATGTCAGCATTCTCAGATATTCACAGTGCTAACATGCTGTTGTGGACAAAATGTGGATAAAAAGTCATCTTATCAGTTTTAGTCTCATCATTTGGGAACAATCTGTGCCAAATTTTGTGGCAATCCTTTCATTGGTTGCCAAGAAATTTAACCCAAAACTGAAAATGTCAGTCTCACGGTGGTGCTAGAGAAAAAGTAATTTCAATTTTTCCTCCGGTGACCTTAAACGGCTGTACAAAATTTAATTGCTTACCTTGACAATCCCACAGTTATTAAGATATTTTAGTCTGGACCAAAGCCATGGGCAGGCTGACATTGCCCCAGTGCAGCTAAGAACTGTAAAATAGCTTTCTAAAGCCTCTATAAATCCTAGTCCATGTTTTGTATCATTATGTACAGTGGTGTCTGGAGCAACTCGTCTATGGCTTTGTTGGGACAGAGGTCAGCTCATGAGAGTATACTCACTGTGGGTGTCAATTAATTAGTTAATTTATATTGGCAACACACAGAGTAAAATGACTCAGTCCTCATCTAATTCACAGAGAGGGACAGGCCTAGAAAATACAGTATACACTGTTTACATGGCACTGCAAAAAACAATTAGTCAGATGTAAACTGACCATGTTTGTATGTGCCTGACATTATTAGTTAGAGTTTAAAATGAGTCCACTTATCCTCCTATTTGCATGTGTGTTTAGTTAATAGAGCTAATCAAAGCACTCATTTGTTTCACAGGCACTGGAAACAACCAAAGTGCTGGAAGGTGGCTAAGGCATGCAGTGGAATTCAGAAATCTAACTCAAACTTACATTTTTGATTTGTAGCATTTTCTTATTGTATAGTGCTTTGTTAGGGGAAACACTCTTTGAAAGGTTTTCTTTTGGACCTATAAGGCCAGGAGACCTACCTACACCCATGATACTGCCGGAGATTGCAAGGCTGTTTCCTTGGCTACATCAACATCATCAGAACCCCCAAAACAAAATCATTATGGTGGACATCTGGAGTCCAAGTGGCATATTTGCGGACCTGGGGTGGATGGATGTAATTGCAAAGTTTGGTGTCAGTTACTGTTGAAATACTTGGGGCAGAGATGCAACATGTCACATAGTTGGGGCACAGTGTAGTTTTTTTTTTTTTTTTTACCTGCTACACAGACTCCTTCTTTGTAGCGTGTGGTTGTGCACCAGATGTGTTTTCTGAGGGGATTTAAAGTAGGATAGATGATCAACTTCACTGTGTACATGTGTGGTTATGCAGGGTTTGGAAGCAGAGGCTACATTAACTGCTTCTGTGTAATTAACTAGGTTGTTTTAACTACAGGACCATGAATACTCATTGATGTGATTGATTGATTTTAATGTTCAATGTAAAAACACCCACAAGGTTACTCTGCTGCATTATTTTAATCATTTTAAACAGATTTTTTTTTTTTTTTTTTTTTTACACAGTTCTGTACAGTTTTTACCCTTCTGGAGGGCGGCGAAGCCCCAGGTAGAGGAAAAAATAGACCAGCTGCATTTAAAACAGGAATGAGTAGCATGATGCCCATGTGGCTTCTGTGGTCAGTATAGCAGCTTCAGTAGATTATGTTGGGCATGCTCTGCTGTACAGTTGTTAAGATACCAAGATTTTAAACTTCAGTACGATACTAGTATAAAAAAAACAGTACTCAATAGCTCTTTTGACACCATGGCAAAAAGTGCCAGTCAGACTTTTATTTGCAGTTTGCTGTTATTTGCATTAAGCAGTACGTTTTGGTCTTTTCTGATCACTAACAGTTTAAACATTACCAGCCAGCTTTGAAGGAGAAAAATACAGTAGAGGTGAAGTTATGTCTCCTTTGCTATTTATTTCTAAAGCCTCTTTGTCATGATTGAAGGGAGCATATGTCATCCTCTGATATTAACAACAGCTCATATTTACTCGAGGCGACTGTGTGACAGTCAGCACCTTACAGGGGCGCTTTCATGGATCTACCTGATGTATCAAAAAATGAACAAATACAGTATGTTTGACAGCGAACTGTCAAGATTTATGTTACTTGTCGTTTTTATATTTGGGGCAATATAATCTGTGCTCATCTCCCAGCACAATCACAATCGCTAAATTTTTAGACATTAAGTGTTTGTAGATATCTGGATCTGTCCCGAGCGTCTCACTTACACTAACATAGGTAAACTAGTGGAAACAAAATGCACAGTAAAATAAAATATAATACACCATGGAATAATTATAATAATTTTATTTTCATTTAACTGTACTAAACTGTGTAACACGTTAAATCCCTGACATGGGATATATGTCAGCACTAAACTTTCTTTTTGTTGCTGCTATTCTATATGCTCTGATTGTTTGCAATACTTGTCTGCAAATACGAGGATACAAGATGATTCATTTATCATTTACAACAAGGCTGGAAAATTAGATCTTTTTCTAGTTCCCTCTTTGATTGATTGGAATTGATTGTTGTTGTTCTATATGTGAACTAGGGCTGCAACTAACAATTATTTTCATTGTCAATTAATCTGTCAATCATTTTCTTAATTAATCAATTAATTAATCCTGTCACAATCGTGTCAGTTGAAAAACAGAAATACTAAATCCAAATACCAAGACCTACGTCTGTGCGCTCCACATGTTTGGACCTATTTTTCAAATCTTTACTCTTAACGATTATTGATCAATCTGTCATTTTCTGCACTCATGGATTAGTTGTTTGGTCAATAAAATGTCAGTGTTTCTAAAAGTCCAAGATGACATCCTCCAATATTTGGTTTACTGTCAGAGAGGATTAAAGAAACCAGAAAATATTCACATTTAAGAAGCTAAAATCAGATAATTGGAAAAAAAAAGAAGACTCAAACTGATTAACTGATTATCAGAATAGAATTGTGTGCACTGTATGAGTTCTGCTCTTCTGCACATGTCACTATTGTTTTTACTGCGTTTAACAACTGTGTGACCTTTCCCTGTCTTTAAACTGCATGTCCTGTTTGCATTGGCATTTTTTACCATGTGTATTTACTATGTGTATTTAATAATTTGCACTGTTCTTCTCTAAATAAAATAAACTGAACAAAGAGCTATGTAGATGAAAATCCACAGAGAACTGGATTTTTGTTATTTCACACCTTTTATCAACAAATCAGCTCTGGTCAGTGGTAGATGGTGGAGTTATTAAGCCGTTTTTGTGTAAATAAGGCCTGTTTCCACTCGGGGAGATCGGGGGAAGAGAAAGATAATAATGGAGATGAAGATAAGGCAGATCATGATATGAATGTTAAATTTAAACAAGCTATATTTCTTCTTCTTATTTTGCATCTTTGTTGTTGTTTTTTTTCTTTTGAAAAGTGTATAGGTGTACACATACCGTGTCTCGTACAGAAGATGGAAACTGATGGAATATAAAATCATGCGGAGGATTCAGAGATAAGATAAATGTAATGTCAACAGCACTCGTCAGTGATTCTCAGTTGTGAATAGAGGCCGTCTGTAATTACTTGAGACATTTTTCTGGTTGTTAAAACAGAAAGCACTTACTTTGGGTCGTGGGGCGAGGTTACGATTGGGATTAGAGTGACTCATCTTGTAGTTGTTTTTTATGTTTAGCCTAATTTATACATGTGTCTACATGGCAGTCATTATGTTTCCCTTTGCTCCGCTGACCTCTGCGTTTGATTTACTGCTGTTTCTATGCCTTTTTGTGAGTGAGTGAGTGAGTGAGTGAGTGTGTGTGTTTTCTGAACGGCGTGCTTTCCCCCTCAGAAAGGAATAATGCAGTGAGTGAGCGGACGTGCATACGATGGCGGGGAGTGACAACAGATCCCTATCTTAGCTGCCATGCCATGAATAATCTTTGGCTTATTTTCTGAAGTGGTATCTCAGGGTTCTGGTCGAATTGTCTAAAAGCTAAATAAATCTGCTTGATTGAACTAATGGCACAGAGCCAAGATCTGGCACCAAGTCTCGTCTCTCAGCCTAATCTTTTTGTCACGGACACATTGACCAGCCTCACACACACACACACACATACACACACACACACACACATACACATACACATACACATACACTAAAGCTCCCTCCCAAGTCACTTCCTGATCAGGAAACTTTGAACCCAACATGTGGCCCATAAGTCCTATCCACAGGTAATTAGGTTTGATGGTTAGTTGAGCAGAAGCATGGATTTTATCCTCCTCTCTGTCTCACCTCCTGGAGGGTTGCCTCAACTTGTTTTTGATAAGCCCACTGCCAGCCCAGCATCAGTCTCTTCCAGCTGAACACACATTGTAAAAGCCACCAAGGCGCAGTCATCCCTTTTAAAGATGAATTACCCGTTAAAATAAAATTATGTAGACTGGAAAGGTGTGTGTCAGTACAAGACTGAATATACATTTCAATTCTGATGTGAAAAATTAAACTCTGACTCTTTTTTTTTTTTAGGTGAATCACAGCTTATTTCTCCCTCTAGTGGTGTAGGTGAAGCCAGCTGTATTGGATGTGTGACAGACAGGAATATGTTAATGCTCCCTCTCGCTGACATCCAGACCAACTGGTGTGAGTGTTGGCCCAGCAGAAATTGTGTTTCATAAATTCATTGAATCGGGTTGACCACATTAGTGTCACTTAACATTTCTGCGAGCTTGTCTGTGGTTTTCTTTTTGTCAGTTCTTTTATTATAGCATGGAGGACAATCACATGCCCTCAAAAAAGTTTGTGTGCAATTTGTTACCTTAGAAACACAACTTTAAAGGAGAAGGACGACGTAGAACTCTTCATCGCTTGCCGCTGTCAAAACATATTTTTGAACTCTAGGGACTTACGTACTTTTCCTTTATACCCTTAGCAAGCAAACTATGTCATAGTGTTAAGTGGTTTGTGTTAGCTGCTGGTAAACTGTCCAGAGGAAATCCAGAATTACATTTGAAACAGCTTTGAATTTGATTTGATTTGACTTTGTTTTGAATTTGATAGGAGCTCATGCTCAAGTGACAGGTTGATTGCATTCAATCGTTCGCCAGCCAGTCCTCCAGCTGCCAACTCACTGTATGAATGAGAGGACGCGTGTGTGAAAAAGTTACTTTAAATGAACTAAAACTAACAAGAAACGGGAGGTGTACATTCTCATTACAGCTGTGTTTCTTATGAACCTGCCCTAAATATTGACACTTAGTGTCCTTACACAAAAAATACTGTACATTAGACATGCATGCATACTGTGTGCAACTGTGTAATTTATTTGTTTTTTACATTCTGAACAGAGGCATAAAAATACAGCATTTCATTCCTGAATGGTATAGTTCAGATTTTTTGAAGTGTGGTTGTATGAGGTACTTATCAGTAATCTGTGGATTACCTATAGTAAATGCCAAATTGCATGCCCCGACTTCAGAGAAGCAGAGATGAGTACCAGCATGGAAGCTAAGTAATGTACTGATGTGGAAGGGGTCAGCAACAAAATTTTGTCACTTAAAAAAGGTCCACATAAAATAAATCAATATCAGTGTCAAGTGTACGGTATATTTAGAATATTTTTACTGCTTTACTCTGACAGGAAACTGACGTTATTACAACCCAAATATATCTCTCTCCAAAACCAAACCAAACCACATAGGTGGAACCAGTCATTTTACCTTGCAGAGCACAGGGGTTGCTGGTCTGCCACTGATTTGATCTGTTAGTTTTATGGTGTTGTTGTGTGCCTGTGGTGAATCCAAATTATCCTCTTAAAACAGCGAAGTCACACAATAACACAAACTCACAGATTGAGGCAGCTGTAGACAAGCAACTCCTGTGTTCTTTGAGGTAAAATTGCTGATTTTGCTTATGGACTTTTGGCTGGAAAGAGCGATATTTAGCTTGTGTAACAGTAGTTTTCCATCAGAAAAGGCTGTCTATCAACAGAGTGAAGCAGTGACTGGCATCTGCTGTGGGTAATACACTGACTATCAATAAGTATCTCATACAACCCTACATAAAATAATCTGAACTATCCCTTTAGGTTGGCACAGGGATGTGTACAAAAAAACAGTGTTCATGCATTTGAATTGAGTATGCTGTTTCTTGACAAAAACAGACTCAGGAAGTAATTGTCATTTTGACCATCTGCTTGTGCCGTGCCTACTTTGGCTCAGACTCTGTTTCACGCGGAAATGGTATGTGAATGGAAGTGACATGCTGAAACCATAGTACGTCTTAATAGGCACATGGAGCACACACTCAGCAAACAAATTCAGAACAGGCACACACTGTTTTCATCCATTTTTGCTTGAAAAAAAAAGGCCACCTGCTACAGCCTGAGTCTCAAAGTGAATGCAGTGCTTTAGAATGTGGCACATATGATGTCCATCTACAGATTAAATGAAATGAAATTAAACAAAGAAAAAATGAAGGAAGTTATCATGGGATATACTGTAGCCAATGTCTTTATTGCAATAGTTTGCCCATTTAAAGAATTTTAGTGTGTGTTTTTTTTTCCAGTCTCAGATGCACAAGTACAGCACAGCAGTCATTATTTAAAGTGAATAGCTGGTCCCAATGTATAGTCCAAACATGGCAGTGTGCCCTGCTTGCCTTCATCCAGCCAACCAAGCGACAGCTGTGTGCTGGTGTAGGTGATGCCAGCGGGTGTTTGCACACACCTAAAATGCTCATGTTTGAGCAGACATGCCTGAACATGCAACGCTGGAGAAGACCACCTGCACCCACACAGCATACTGCAATATAAGGCTGAATTATTTTGAAAAATAACTGTCATCATTTTGACCGGTTGCACTTGCAATATGATCTGCGATGTTAGAGGAATTTTTACATTATTATTCTCATTTTCATTGAAAAACATAAAACTGATTTTGGTGTGGTATATTTGCAGAGATCTGTGCAAAATAAAGATTTTTTTTTAAGTCTGTAGAATATGATGCAGATAATCTTTGCAGCATGACAATATTTATGTAGATAATATTTTATTTTGACACACACCTTTAGCAAATATTGCGCTTCCTGTGAAGTGAAAATTGCAATAGACCATATTGTGATTTCAGTTTCGATTAGGCCGAACTGTGCACCTGCTGCTACAACATGATCAGTGTTATTGAGTCGTGTAGCAATCGCTGGATGTCCTTTGACTCAAAATAACTGCATGCAGGCATGAAGTTTAGTTTAGTTAAGTTTAGAAAACTTTATTATCTTCAGCCCGACATCATGCTATAATTGTGATGAAATTACAAATCTAAATTGCGGCCACACACATACAAAAATTGCCCCTTGTCAGTAAGGCTACCACATCTTATTTAATTGTGTTATTTCAGGGGAATAAAATACTTTCATACCCGGTTGGTTCTTATTTTGGGGTATTGTACCTGCAGCCGGAAGGTAGTGGCTGAAAGTTTACTGCCAGTGGATGGGAAGGGTCCTGGCAGACCTCGTCAGCCTTCACAGTGGGATTAGTTAGGCAAAGGTGGAATAAGTCCATCTGTTACAACCCTATGATTTTTCCACAGGTCTTTTTCAGGACAGGGCAATTTTCCTCCCAGGTTCCTGTGAGTTTCCATACAAGTAAACCACGACATAAAAAATGATGCTCCAAATAAAGGACCAATAAAACAGAATAAGAATGGACAAGGCTATAAAATACTGAGTTTTGAGGCAGATATTGATATTTGAGAGTTGGAAAAATCAGATAACATTATATTATTTATCATCAATGGAGAAACTGTCTGTGAATTACCTCAGACATATCTTTCAGGCATTCCTGAATTGCAGTCTCTTGTTTCTTATGGATCGCCATGTATGCTGATATAATATATCTGTTATTGGCTAATATAATATAATGGTGGATTGGAGCATCTCAGGCTGTGTATTCACAATATTGTGTTACTGTATATTAAATATAGGAGTTTAGAAATGTTCAATATTAATAAGACTATCTATACATCAAATCAGGTATCCAGTTCATGAGTTCATGTCTGTGGCGTATCACCGTGTTTGTGACTCTAACCTTTTGCTTTCATCTTTCGCAATAGTCTTTCTTCTTCTTGGCAATAAGTACTCTAAAAGAGGAATGCAGATGAACGTATGATGGCAGTTAATGTGTTTTAGAGAGTGAATGGTATTTACACAGCATGGGTTCCATCCCATGGTGCAACAGATTCAAATTAGCAAAATGGCACATATATCAGAATTATGTCCGTATATTGGTTTAATGTTTTGCTTTTGCAAAGTGAAAATAGAGGGAAAAAAAGATTTGGTCGAGTGCAAATTTTCCACCAATGGTGTTCCTCTTTTAATTAGGAATCATTAAAGTAAATTGCCACATTGCCATCTGGTTTGAGGATAAAACACATGCAAAAGAGATGCAATCTTCCATTTACATAAAGGAGGTAAACTTGTCAGAATGACTGGAGTTTAGGCAGTGTGACACACGTCACCGACACAGATCAAAATTCCAGCAAGTTTAGGCTGATTTGGATCTGTTTCTTGACACTTGTAGCATTTTAGGGCTGCAATTAATGATTATTTTGATATTTGATTAATCTAAATAAAAGTTGATTAATTTCTTTCTATCGATTAGTTGTTTGGTCTATGCAATGTCAAAAAAATAGTGAAAAATGTTGATCGCTGTTTCTCAAAGCCCAAGATGACGTCTTGTTTTGCCCACAACCCAAAGATCAGTATAAGGATGTTAATGATTAATTAATTTGTCTGTACTATCTGTGTTAACCCTGTCATGTGTCCTAATGTTTCAAAGTCTGCTGTGCTTAGTCTCACCTGTTATGTCTTGCTTCACAAAATAAAATTTAAAAAAAGTTTATTTATCTATTAATCATCATTAAAAATCTTACTGATTAAAAATGTGATAGTTGATATGTCGAGAAATGGCAGTAATGGCGCCTGATTTGACATTGTTTTGTCAGGTGGAGGCATTTGTTGAATAAGGAAACTTAAAAGTAACAAAGTTAAAATGAGAAATAAAATAGGAAAAAAAACATGCATTTTTAAAATCGTATTAATTATTAATCGGTTAAGGAAAATTAACCGATTAATAAGGAAATTATTTGCAATTAACAAGCTGGAATCAGAGAATTTTGACTTTTTTCATTTAAAAATGTACTCAAACTGATAAACTATTCACCTAAATAGTAGTAATTCATTTAATAATCAATTAATAATTGATTAATCATTGCAGCCCTATTTCATTTAATCAAGGGATCAAAGTTATTTATTATCATAGGACTGTTCAACAAAATTAGAGTTGTAGTTACTTCATGCTACACACAAAATACAACATAAATACAGATAATTAATTCAATTCAAAATGGAATAGAATAAGAACTGAAACAAAATAAAATAAAAACAATACAGTTATTTAGTTATGTACATATACTCACATACATCCAGGGAATAATTCTGTAGTGTATTTCCTGAATTTGCGGCAGGTTGAGGGTAAACAGCAGCAACAAGATGGTGATGACAATATGTTCGACATCTTCACATAAAAAGTTTGACATCTGTGATATAATATAAAATACTGCTCTGTATTGTTAGTATAATTGAGTCAATAAATAAAAACACAATTTTCATTCATTCTTAGATGCGGCCGGCATTCATTACTACCTGCAGCCTCACAGACACACTCCTCTGTGCTCTCCCACTCAGTCTGGCTGCCTGCCCAGTCATTGGCAGCTTGCACATGTGGCCAAACTGTAAATCAGATTCAGACTTTCCATTCAAGTGCCCTACTCTGGGGACTGGACTGGCCTTTATTCTGACCTTGTGGACCTTTTTATAGGCTTAGAAAAGAGCAGCAGAATAGAGATAGCTCCATAGTTCACACAGAAATGAAGAGCTGAGTGTCTCTTACCTTTGATTAAAATCTGACCTCATGGCATTTTCAGAAAATTTGTGCATTTGAGGTGCACTTTTTTGGAGTCTAACATTTCAGCATGCACTGTAAATCATCCACAGTTTAAATATCCTCATGGAAAAGCAGAACGGTGTGATTTATAAATGGTCTCCAGTGTGATTAAGGTTTGTTAGGAGTGAACAGAGCTGTCCTCATGGAGGGGTGGGGGCGCATGTTTCAGTCTTTGTCCCCCCCACAGCTGATGCTCCAAAGAGAGTTTGGAAGGGCTCAAGCTGTTCACTCCCTCCCTCTGTCTCTATCCCCCCGCGCTATCTCTTCCCTCCATCACACCTGATTGCATTTGACAAATGCCCCTATTGGCTCCATATCATCAGGTGCAGTGGAGGCAGCCTAAGACTATATTACTCTGCCCGTACACCACATCTGTTCTCCATTTTGCATGGCTGACACACTTGCTTCTGCGAGGTTCGAACGGGGCCAAGGCTCTGTCAGTGCAACAGCTTCATGAGATGCGGGGAAGTCCTGGTGAGTGCATTGGACATGGCTTCCAACGTCACCGCTAATCTTGTAGAAGGTGTGGAGAAGGCACAAGGGGAAAAATCATGTTCACATAAACTGTAATGACAGACACAGCGGTAGGGTTTGGTATTGAAAATTGGTTCTGAATTGGAGCTGGTTCCAAACATGTAACAGCGGAGGATTTGTTCAGAAATGTTTGTGTATTTCTTTTTATTGATCACTAAAAGTGAGGTTTGGACCTACAGTACATTTCTAGTTAAGTATCCATCAATTTATGTGTTAACAATATGACAGAAAAATCTAAAATATAACTATAAGCATTACATAACACAGAGTCCTTAAAAATTATGAAATCCAATAATCTGAATTTTAGACCTTAAATGTCTTACATACAATTTTGAGATGTCTTAAAAATAAAAAATAAAATTAAGAATAAAATTAAAGAAATGCTTGCACACATGTCTAATCTAAATAAAACTGAGTGAAATAACAAGTCCACAAGGTGTAAAGATAAAGAAAGCCATTTTCTTTTGTATGTCCCATGTTTAACCCTCTAAAAAATGTTGTGGTTGTGTATCACAGGAATAGCAGCCAACGTTTTTTAATTCTTTATTTAATAGAAATTAAACAGCACAGTTTTACTTTTTTTGACACAGTATTGAGTTTGTGTTAATATTGGCTCTTTTTTTTGGCAGTCTTTATTAAAACATTAATTAAAATAAGAAAAGGGAGACTTAAAATAAATATGGCTAATACTATTAGTGTCCACTGGTTCAAGCAAGTTAAATATTATACATTTCCTTCTCAAATACGTGTTTTAACAGGAAACACACAATTACACACAGCACACTTAAACTAAAACTTAAGAGCATCCCCTCTCTGTCTCTTTCTTTCTTTCCTTTCCCACCATGTCTCTACAGTGTAATGTTCAGGTTAGCTCACAGTAAATATGATTACCCCTAAAACAAAACTGCTAAGATTTTGCTTTCAAGTGTTCAAACAGTAGAAACATGTGGGTCAACCTCACACAAATTGCAACATAAACAAACTCAATGGATTTTGTGTCCTCAATATGTTCTGAATGAGAGTTTAAAAGAAGTCTTAAAGAATATTATAAGGGAAAGATTTGAAAATTGCCTAAATATGATCCTACCAAAAATTTTCGTTTGCACACGCACTGTACTGTGTCCAACTCCTGTAACACACAGTTTCTGGTTGATTGTGGTCAGCAGTGAATCCTTTACGTGGACATCAGTTAAAAAGACATGCACAAATTAATTTTTTATAATGGGCGTTATGGGAAATTGTGACATCACAGATTTCAGTATTTTTCAGTACTTTCCTCCATTTGGATTTCTTAAGACATTCATGTTATAAATGATATTTATGAGACAAGAACAGTGAAAGAGCTACTGTTGCAATTTGTATGGGGTCATGTCATATAATGCCTGTACTTTATATATCAAAAAAGCTGAAATTATATTTTAGCCTCAGTTCTAAAATGCATATTATGAAATGTTCATCAGAAAACACTGCCATCATCGGCCAGCTGGAGTGACATCACTCTGTGCTCCAGCTACATCATGTCGATGATGGTGATGTGTATGGGGGCAGCAGTGAGCTGATCAGCCACTGATAGCTATATTACTACATTACCCAGCTTGACCCGTGACACGTCTCCTGACTAGCTGATTATGAAATACAGACTTTGAAAGTGACTTTGGGGAGATTTAAGTGGGGAAAACAAAAGAGCAGTGCAGCGGCTCCAACCAGCGAGAGAAGCTGATGGACTGTCATGGCCGGCGTCTCATCAGCAGGAATGCAAGTAGGGTTGGCACAGTAGTCACCATGTGGTGGCAAGGTTAGGTCACGTCAGCTGCCTCTGACTCTCATACAAAGAAGACGCCGAGTGGAAACGCAGCACAGTGCAAAAAAAACCTCTCCTTTACCTCGATTTCACCTGGTCGATATTTTCAGAATTACTTTCAATTTAGAGCAAACAAATTGAGGAAGGAAGATAAAAAGAGGTGATGGGAAAAATATTTAATTAAAAGTCACACAGGCACAGAGGGGAGGAGCAGAGACACAAGACTGCCAGAAAGACAGATCGAGTGGCTCAGATCTATGAGGTTCCTCATGTGCGTCATGTGTTCTCATGAGTCAACCAGACACTGCACCTGCTGGGTGGTAATTGGAGGGCTTCCTGGGAAAGGTGGCCGCAGCGCTGCTCTGCCTCTGGGCCACCCTCAACAGTCTGAGCCTTCTCTAATTGGCACAGCACATTGCCTTGCTCATAGGATTCTCTTACGGAGACTCTAGATTAGCTATGTTAATGTTTAATTTGACTTTTGATCAATCAGGAATATTTCAACAATGTATCATAACACTTCATTGGTGTTTATCCAATTTATGACTCAAATACCTTCCTTACTAAGATTGTGCTGCAAAAGTAGCTTGTGTCCATTGTTTAAAGGAACAGTTTACAATATCAGTTTAAGTTTGTGCTCTATTTAGAAGGTTTTCACCACTTTACTTTCCCATCAGACAGCCTTTTCTGACAAGATACTGTCGTTATATAAGCCAGATATCACTCTCTCTAAATTAACCAAACTCCATAGGCAAAATCAATAATTTTACCTCACAGAGCATGGGAGTTGCTGGTCTACTGCTGCCTCAATCTGTTGGTTTGTTTGTATTATTGTGTGACTTCTGTGAATCTGAACAATCCTTTTAAAACACCAAAGTCACACAATAACATTAAGTAATTAACAGATCAAGGCAGCAGTAGGCCAGTAATTCCTGTGTTCTGCAGGGCAAAATTACTGATTTCGCTTATGGAGTTTGGTTTGTGGGCAGGAAATGATATTTGGCTTATATATCAGAAAAGGCTGTTTGATGGCAAAATAAAGTGGTGAAAATATTCTAGAGTACACTTGAACTGATTTTTGTTTTAGGTGGACGGTTTTAAAGTGGTTAAAATACCTTTCGTTGTTGACTCTGTCCACAGCAGATCATTGCTTAGCTTCTGCGCTGGTAGTGCTCTCTGCTTCTCCAAACTGGGAGCTTCCCAGGCAGCACCTACTGTAGTTAATGCAAGTAAGTATCTCATATAACCTAATATCAAATACTCCAAACTATTCCTTTAAAATTTTCATCAAGGAAAAGCATTCATTTTTTATCTTATAAGCCTTCCTGGTTAATCAATTATTAATTGCTAATAAGGCCAATGATTGATAAAGGAAACCGCCTGACATTTGCGTCCCTACCGCAGACACTGGCTTAGGAAGTGTGGTTAGTTAGCTCCGCTGTTTCTCCCAGCCCACCCATTAGTTTAAATGGGGGGGCACTGGCGCCATATGGTAGGTCCTTGACTGTGACAGACTGACACATTAGTCATTGATGGCTCACAGCCTCTCAGATGATAGGCAGTGCTCAAAACGCTGACCTACAAACACACACATGGACTCCCACACACACACTTAATTGATCCTGAAACACTCACAGTAAATATAGAGGCATTTCTACAGAGGTCGCATGAGCTCAGTCAATTTGACAGTAATGTGTTTGTAAAAATAGTGGAATGAGAGACACAATAGTTTGAGGAGAATAATCATGGCAGCACCAGTTATGACCCCATGATAACAGGACTATGGATCGGTCTCTGTCCATTTGCTCAGTTAATTTCACGCAGCATGGCGACATTGTGCATCTTGCCACAGCGTTTACAAAAATTCAATGATTGGCCTGATGGTGCACTATAATTGGCACTCAAAACAAAAGACGTATTTGCCCGTGATTGGCTCAGGAGGGGGTCTGATTTTTTTTTTTTTTTCTTTAGAGACGCATACATCCTGTCACCTTGTTTTTAATACATTTTTGCAAGTCAACCTTAAATAAATGCTTTAATTCCCCGCATTTGTAATGTCCGATATTTCATTTACTTTTTCTAGTGGAGTCTAACAGTGGATAAAAGCTTAGAAGGCCTGGAGCAGCAGGGGAGAGCGGGACATCTTGTCACATGTTTTGCTTTCACTTCAATTTTTGGTGTCAGGATTTCACAGTCATTCATCTTCAATATTAAATTAAGTAATAAATTCTTATGCGTGAATGTGTAATATTTAGTACATATATTTCTCACTTTATTATAGAGTTATAAATGGTTATGGCGAGAATGTACATTTGTGACAAGTTTCCCTATTACTGGGTAAGTTTTCACACTATTAATATTATTATATATTAATAATACTATTAACATTTTTCAGCTTTACCACTTCCCTTAGTATTATGTCCAGGTGTATGCTGCCATTGTTGGTCAGACTATTTTAACTGGCTTTCCTTTGTCCTTCCTTTATTTTCGTCCTTTTGTTTATATCCTTAAAAATATTTAATATTTTTTCTTTCTTTCTTTTCTTTCTTTTTTTTTTTACACAATTAATGATCTAATAATCTAGTTAAAGACTTATTATGCAAAGTCAGCATCTTCAGGACTGCAGTGTATAATGCATATTGGGGCAGTTTGTCACATGTTACAATTTGCCCTGAAGGCAATGAGACAGCTTGCCCCAGAGTGACATGTGCTCTTGCCAGGTATACCACAAGCTAGCTTTAGCACAGGACTTTGGTTTAGGTATCAAAATACACCTTTTCTCTCCGTTATACTGTGCAAAAATAATATGATTTAACGTTCTAACTTATCTAGAGTTTTATTGCACAAATAGTGCAGTTTAGTTTTTTTTAGTTTTGTGGTTTGAAAATATGAAAACTGTTCTCCCCTCAGATTACAGTCACATATACTGTGTGTCAAGAGTGAAATATCTTCAGAACAGTGAGTTGCACGTGCAGGTGTTAGATTTTCTAGATAGTGCCCTCTGGTGTTGAAGATATAACCAGTGTGACAACATACCCGTGTGGCAACACACCCCGCTCTCCCCTATGCTAGGTTACAGTAGAGACAGCCTGTGTAGCAGTATGGATGAGATTAGCATCAGCCTGAGGGAGCTGTAAGCCGTTCTCCCTCTTGTCTACTTCCACCTCTCCTCAACAGCACCGTGGTGCTTGCACGTCCTGTTTGAAATGTGTCATCAGCTGTCCTGGCAGGTACGTTGCCACATAAACCTCTGAAGTGACGGCACTTCTTGCCTGGAAAGGTCATCGTAGGAGTGGGTTAAATGTCCCCTGGAGGAGAGAGCGGCAAGCCAGACAGTCTGTGATTTGAGTGAGTTTTACGCTGCTGGAGCTGCTTCGCCTCTCTGAAATGACCTTGACCAATTCTCCCTCAGTTTTTAACTTATAAGTCACTCTCTAGAAAACTGTTTGGCCACCATGTGTCAGATGTGCCAGTAGTCATTAGTCTGAGTCTGATTGCTAATCTGAAGAAATTAAAAAAAGAGGACTGCCATTAGAGGTCAAGCCATCACAACAGCAGCACACAAAACACATCCTCTGTTTTGGTTTAATCCAATTAGACATCCACTGAAGCTTCAGTTGTTTTCAGGCAAGCCTGATTAACTTTGTTGTGAGTAGCTGTGCTTGTTCCTGTTATTCTTCCCCTTTCTTGTGTTTGCTCAAGAAATTATCTGCCTTTCCTATCTACTCTTTAACACGCTTTATGTAGAATTTAGGCTCAGACTATACCTAAAATGATCATCACAATTTGTTTGCATAATCAGGAGTATCACCATCGAATTAGAACATTTTAAAGAAAATCAGAATAGTGCCTCCATATTTACACTGCACTTAATATACCTAGAAATCTTGACTCATGGGCCATGTAGATATAACTATAAATGACA
>JAJHUR010127812.1:1150-13473 GCA_027495735.1 Lutjanus campechanus
TGTTGTAACAGAGTGTGAACAAGCAAGTATTAGTTCCAATATAACCACTTTCTATGCCCATACGATAGTAGTGACCTGTTATATATATTTTTATCATTAAAAGTAAGATAGTAAATACACAAAGCCCACAATTGAAAGGGAATAGGATGACAGTAATATGGAATAAACCCACATATTTTGCCATTGAAAATATCTATATAATAATTGGTTAAGTCAAAATGTGTTTTCCATATCAAAAAATGCACTCATGTTGAAATAAATCTACATTGTGAAGCAACCCTTACTTGCACTGAATTGGAAATATTTGAGAAAAATACACTGAATTACAAGCCTTTACAGAACAGACAGACATTGTAGACTTAAACATGTAAGGCTATAATTACATGATTTTAATAATAATAGGTCGTTATTTGAAGTGGGCTGGTCTGAGGCATGAAACTCCAGAGCTGAAATTGAGTTCCACTCCGGCCCTGTCGGGCGTGCACCTCTTTCGGAAGCCGACAAAAGTTTAAAAAATTTTAATCAATCATTAACAATAATTGGAGATGGACCTGGTAACAAGTTAAATATTAGCGAAATAAAGTTCAGCAGGATATAATCAACAAACTCTTGTTTGTTTATTTCCCCTACATAGATCATATTCATTCAACTTTGTTTCACTCTTTATTTCTCCCCTGCTCTTCTGCGACCCCCTGCAGTGGCTCTGCCCCCCCAGTTTGGGAACCACTGCTTTAATGGTATATCATATATCATATCATGGTCATTTTCTGATAAATCACAGTGAATATAGTGCAGATTTTCCTTAATTTAAAGATGAATTACCAGGTTAAAGGAGTAATATGTAAAAATATTTCTTTAAACATTCAAATATAACTAAAATTATCAACAGAATGTGAAAAAAAATAGCGGTTTCAATGTTATATGTGCCATTACATTGCTTCAGAGACACAAAAATATACTGTATATTTTAAAGATGCTGTGAGCGATTAAGGTTGGTTCCTTGGTTCCAGCCACCAATCCAAAGTGTCTGTATTTGATAACCTGGGAATGAGACTCAACAATCAACTCCAGAATTGCAACACCTTTAAACCTGTGAAACAACAAACAGATATTCTTGGTCTTTATCAGTCTATTCCAGTGTGTGACATAGCGTGAGTGAAATATTCAAACACGAGATGATATATTTAAATTGTTGCACTATTACAATAAATGGAAAACAGAACACGTTGTTAAGCAACTCTGCTTGTAATTTGGCCTGACACATTGGTATTTCTGTAAACTCTGCAATCACTGCTAGACTTGAAAGCCGTCCCAAGAGTTTTGACAAAGCTTGGCAGTTTAGCATGTGTTTATAATGACGGGTGTGGTGTGGTGGAATGATTTACACAGCGACCAAGCAGGCTGAAATACTCCTAATAATAAAAACAATTAGAGTCTGAGACTTTCTGCGTGATCTGGACTACTTAGGCATGAGGAATGACTTCTGGTATGACACTACATCAATAAAAATCTTTGATTTGAATGTGTCTGGAAATTAAATCAGCTCGCTTAAGTCAGCCCATTACTATTCTGTTCCACTGGCCTACACAGCTGCTCCACCCTTTTCATCTCCTCACACCATCTTTGAAGAAGTAAAGTCTGCCGGAAACTCATATACGGCCTATATAAAACCCAGCAATGTTGTTTCCTAGGAACTTTTGCAATCAAAACGCCAGCTTATCAGATTAAATTAAGCCTGGTTGCTAAGAGCTGCATGTTGGGCAATTGAGTAAGTAGCATAGTGAGGTAGCTCATTGCAGAGAACTACAAATGGCTGTAATTTAGCTTCTAGTTGATTTACAAAGGTGATAAGAGTCAAAGTCCATACTTGTGCCGTCCAAAACAAAAACCTAAAGCCCCAAACATTTCCTAACATGTGGTAAAAAAGATTTTATGAGCAGAATAAAGATGCGTAACTATTTTAAAACTGTATGTTGGTTAACTGAAACGCCACCTAGCTAACATTAGCTACATGACACATTTTCATTAGAACAAGGCTGTGTTTCTTACTATTAGCTTAGTTAGCCAAAATGAATAGCTAAGCGATTTATGTCATGGATATGATTATGTAAATTTTTTCTGTTACTAAGGTAACAAATCAACAAACCCAAAAATCTATTGGAGAAAGTTGCCTTTTTTTCATTTTGTAAACAACTAATAATGTTATGTTGAGATTATTTACTTTTGTTCCTTAGATAAACTTGAATCTTTGAGTTTTAGAAACTAAAAATAAAAATGGATTTCTAAAGTTGTTGAATAAAATGATTGATGTAAGTGAATAATGGTTTATAATTTAATATTTTCAACTCACAACCGCCCACAACTGGGTGGGTTTCTAGTTTATCTTGAAAAGATAAGTACATTATTTCAATGAAAGATTATAGGTCAGCAAAACTTTATTTAGTTTATTTCAAGTTTGACTCAAAACTAAAAAATCTAGTGAAGGCAGATGCCTTTAAATTATGAGTTTATACCTGGATGTATTTGACCTGGTAATGAGCTAATTACTCAAATTGCCCAACATGAAACATTAAAAAACCAAGATGAATTATATCTACTAGGCCTAAAGATGACACTCTAGTCCTAAAAGTTCAAAGGAAGCACCATTGCTGGGTCCAACAAGTTGCCAGTAGACTAATAGACCTGCAGTGTCTCCCTCTGTCACTCTCGCTCTTTGAGTCCTGAGCCAGTTTAATGGACCCAGACTTTGCCTGCAGCATCCTGAATGGATCAGGGCTCTATTGAGCGTGAGCTTTGGTCCACTGTATTTAGAAAATCGCCCTCTTGGAGTTCATCTTAAAGAGTTTTACCTCACAGTGGGCCGCTGCCGCAGAGAGGTGTGAAGAGAACTCTTGTCCGGAAATCACATTATCTGCTTTACACAACAACACAGCAGTTGACACCAGCCTCTGCCAAGAGCTGAGTGGATTTTGATTTACTTTTCCCCCCTTTTCTTCAACCCAGAGGCCTGTCCACCCATTCAGACCCGGCTCACGTGGCTAATGAGCATGAAGGGTTAATGTTTCCCAGTCCATGGGAACCACCAAGGCTTTAAGTTGGCCTTTCTTTACATTGACTGAACCGCAAAGTCAAGATGACCAGCGTTGCAGAATTAAATGCATGTGGAGGGCTGTAAACAACTGGCTGTGAAGTTCATTTGCTAAGCCAAGGGCCTCGGGAAATACATCAAGATCTCCGTTTGTTTAACAGAGACTCTTTGTGGTGGAAATACACTGAATACAAGCTATAACTGAAATTAACTACCGTTCATTAAAGTATGCAGTGTAAGATACAACAGGACATGACAGAGTCTGTTCAGTTTACTTGTGATTCAGATTCTTACTTGTACCCAAAATCCATGCAACAACTAGAAAACTGTTCTGCAGCAGCCAAAATGCGCCCTAATCACAGTACACCCCAATTGTTGTCGTCATGTAGTTGAGTTAAATGGATGAGAACAGACTGATTGTCGATGTGGAGAAACGTGAAGAGCTCTATGACCCGCAGAGCCGGCTTTATGTCTACTTGTTGTATGGTGGTTCGTGGGCACACGAATTGAGTTGATTTTGTGGGTTCTGAATGGAGTCACTGTTAACTGACGTGCAGCTTGACGTACTGCATCAGACGTGCTGCATGTGGTGTAAAGTAGCTGATGACCTTCAAGTCTCCAGCAAGTCTCAAGTTAGCGTGGTGAGAATCAAGCAAGGTAAGTCATAAGAAATTCTGATAATTTATCCCTGTCTCCACATTTAAATCAAACGCAGCCATGTTGGCTAGTAACATGCCTGCATAGTTTTGGATTTTATTGAGAAGACATATTGTTAACGTGAAAGACAATCAATTTGAACCCAAGTCCAATTTAACTTAATGAATAAGTTAGCAAAAAAGACACATTCATGAACCTCTCTGTGTAGGTTTTGTATTGACGGATGAAGTTGCACTTGCGATCGCACAACCATGTTTCAAAAACAAAGTGTGACTTTCTCAGAGAAAAATGCAAATATTGATTTTTTAAAAAGTCAAGTCCTTTCAAGTCATCTGTCTCAAGTCTAAGTCAAGTCAAAAGTCATGAATACCAAGTCAAAGTCAAGTTGGGTCTTTTATCAGTGTTAGTCAAGCAAGTCTCAAGTCCCCAAATGTGCAACTTAAGTCTAAGAGACTTGAGTCTGCAAAGTATAACAAAGTCTCTGCATTTAACCCATCCTAGTATCAGGAACAGTGGACAGACACTAAGTCTGTGCCTTGGTCAGGGGCACTGACTAGACAACTGAGCTAGAATACACTATTTGGTGGTGCTATAAGTTGTAGAAGAAAATGCAAACCAGAATGTGAACCTAGGAGGTTCTTGTTGTGAGGCATAAGTTCTAATCAGAGTACCACCATAATTTTGTGTAGATTTTTCTGGAGGTAATCTAGTCCAACATCCTTCCTGATTTCCTAGACTTCTTCTGCCTGCTTTCTTTTAATCCGGGGCCGTTTGCTTACGCCTGTCTTTAGTCAGTCATAACTTGGCATTGTAAGTCCAGCCTAATGGTTAAACCATGTAGCCTTCTTAATGTCAAGACTAGATGTAAATCTTGCACCTGGTCAGGAGCAGGGGTCAAGTCAAAATCTAGGTCATTCTTTGGAGGTCTTACCAGTTTTTCCACACATCATTTTCTGAACAAAGGCTGCCTAAGTCTGACCAATCATATATGGCCTCTGTTATTTCTCTCCAAGTTGACTGCTTCTTCTTGTTGTCAGACATGTCTGTATGTTAGACTGCTTGGCAAGCAGTAACTTCTTGTGCTGGCTGTAAAGCTCTATTAATTTTTTGAAATTGCTAAGGCGGTGCAAGATTGTTAACAATGTAAAGGTAAAGGTAAAGGTATACTTTATTGTCCGTAAAAGGGAAATTCGTCTTGGGCGCTGGGCCGCTGCATTGCACACATGCCACACAAAATACAGTTAAAAATCGATGCACACATACATCACAATTAATACTGCCAAGATCCATCACAATTCACATTTACAATTAAAACCTAGGGAGAACCCATGGCGAATGAGTCACAAAGTGCCGCTATTAGTTTTTGTTAAGTGTTTTAATCGCAACAGGGATAAATGAGTTCTTATATCTATTTAACCTACAGCTGGGCATCCTGAGCTGGCGGCCTGAAGGCAGGCTCTCAAACTCTGAGTTCAGGATGTGTGTAGGATCACTCAGAATTTTCTGGGCCTCCCTGAGCACAAATTTTTCATACAGACACTGGAGATAATTTGAGTTAGTGACTCCTGTCATCCTCAGTGCTGCCTTGATGACCTGCATCAATTTAGCCTTCAGCTGGGCCGACAGGTTCCCGTACCATATCTGAATTCCGTATCTTACTACGCTCTCTAAGATCATCTGAAAGAACAAGATTATTGAAAGAAATTTGATTATTCACTCCATACAGTCTTAATCTTCTTAGGAAATATAGCCTCTGCTGTAATTTGGCACATACGTTATCAACATGCACATACCATGAAAGGGAACTATCTAAGTGAACACCCAGATATTTACAGGAAGTGACTTGATTAATCGGAGTACTTTCAATAAAGACAGGACTGTGGTCACCCATGCACCTCGGGTCAAATATAATTTCCTCCGTCTTCCTCACATTTACAATGAGGTGATGAGCATTGCACCAATCGGTGAATTGTTTAATCTCCGAGTGGTAAGCTGACTCTAGTCATGTGGGCACTACGACTGAGTGTAGTTAAGACTAGGCTAAAGTCTCACTGGTGCAACCAAATTAAAGTCTATTCTAAAGACTGGTTTTAACAAAGACTGACTTAGCAAATTGGACCAGACTGAGGAAAGACTGATGCAAACCATCCCCGATGTTATCTTGATCCTGGATGCTGACTTGACTTTTTCTTTCCAACATAAAAACTTTCAGAGATAGATTTTCTCTATGTGGTTCACTCTGTCTAGTATTTTACCCTCCTACGTTGTGCAAACTGTAATCTTCAAAAGAATTTTTAGATTGATAAGTCGATCTTGACCACAGCCTTTCCACAAACACCATTTTAGGCCAACTAGTTGCTGCTCAGGTCCTTCAGAGGATCCCACGAGTGACTAATGATTCTGTGTTTTTTCAGAAACCTGTAGCTCCTGTAAGTTACTCCCCCTGCCTTGAAGTTATTCCATTACAGGCAGTGGGAGAGAGATTTTTCCATGCTGGGAATGGGAATTGTTTGACTCTTGGTGCTTTTAGAGGGTCAGTCCTTTCATTATAGTGTGTTATTTTGACAAATTGAGGTAAACTGGGGGTTGTACGTGTGAATTTGCAGAAACTGTCCTATACTGTACCTGCTAAATCTCAGGTTCAATCCCAGCAACATACTGTATGTGCTTTTGATGTATTTGGTAAAGTAAATAATGTAAATGCTATGTATGTTTAGCTGTGGAATGAACACATTAAGGAGAGAAGAAAAGGTAACAGAGACACAGAAAAGCCTGCAGTGAAAAGGAGGACAAATTATGTCCAAAAATGGAAAGGAAAGAAGCAGCATTTGTGCAAACACTGAGTGATGCACAGCAGCCTATTAGGGAGGAAATCCATCTGTATATTCTTTTTGGTAAAGAGGAATGCAAATACAAGTTCAAATGCAGACGCAACTTAATGTATGTTTGTTTACATGCTCAGTTTTAATCAGGAGAAACAAGTGAAAGAAGTAAAAAAAAAAAAAAATGCTGATCATACCAATATGTGATAATTAGTCTTGACAGAAAGTCTTTGGCACTTAGACCGGGAGATTTTGTAATCGTGGGGCGTCTTCCCTGAGCATCAGCGTGATAAATCCCACCATAGGAGCTCAGACACTGGTGGTGGTTGTTGCTGATGACTCTGCTGGGATTGCCGAACTGATGAAAATGAGGGAATGATGAAGGTGATGAAACTGCAAAGACCGGGAGGTGATGGGACGGTGGAGGGCCGCACATTACAGCAGCATGAGCGACTACAAGCAGAGAGACAAACATGTTCCAAAAGACGATATGTTAACAGTGAAGGTGTGTGGCTGTTATTGGATAGAATTGAGCAGCTGATGGAACTGATAGACAATTGATAGACCCAGACATTGATATCAAGGAAATTATGGGTGAGCATGTTTGAGAGGAGTGAAAGGCAAAAGGCCAAATCTTGCAAAAGAGTAGTCCTCCTGACTGAACTTTCACCATAGCTTAATTTTGTGTGTGTACAAATCTAATTGTGTCCATCTGGGTTTTGTCAGGCTCCATGCAAAACAGTGCAAGATCCATTTCAGTCAAGAGGATGGTGGAAGTGCACATGAAGCTATTTGGTTTCGGCTAAAAAAAACTAAAAAAAAAGACTGGAAATAGCCATACTATGAGACTGTACTTATGCATAGCTACACTTAAAGTTGAATGCTAACCTAATAACAATAAAAATGTTAACATGCTAATGCATATACAGTAATGTTCACCATCTTACCACATCATAATAGCTTCCTGCAAGTTCCACCAATCATAGCACTCCCCCATGCAAACTTCATATATGTACAGTACGTCTCAATGAACTGACTCAATGTTTCGTTATTTATTATTATCAGGATTTTTATTTATCTATTTATTTATTTTTATTTTATTTTATTTTATTTTTTTGTTTGTCATTGTTATTGACATTTATCGATGCACTTTTATATTTTATAATTTTGTGCTGTTTTGACTGAATTTGAGCTCCAAAAAATCTTGCTTCTTGGTGGAAGCCCACTCATTTACAAATAAAGCAATTTTTGTTTGTTTTACAATCCTGAGGCTTTTTGGTAAGGTCACTTAGAACACTCAGGACAGGGTGCAGTTTTATTTTCATTGGACCAAGCTGGCTTTGATTTTTAATGAATTGTTCAAAACGATTTTAAAATAACAAACTATCACAACTTTTTTGTTGCAATTTTCACTTGTTCCTGCAATGTCATTGCAAAAAAGGCCTAAAAAAAATTGGAAACATGCCTCACAATTTTTTAGACAAGCTGCCATGAATTCAGCAATTTTAGGCTGCAACAATCCCAAAATCAGCCTGCAAAATCCTGAAGGGACTGAAAAACTAAAACAAACACATTGATGGACTGTGTTTCCACCCAAAGTACCAGAAACATTTAGACCCAGGAACTACTTTTCATAGAACTAATAGGTCACTTAAACCTGTTGGTGTCTGTGTTTCCACTGTGGTCTCGAGACCCATGAAGATGAGGCAAATTAGTCTATTGAGTTATGAAAAAGCTGTTTTCACATGGTTTTCTTGAGTGGACAATGACAACATATAACATGACGGACAGGTGTCATAATACGTCCTCAGCATAAAAATTCAGTAAGGCCTTGACTTCGTTGTCGGTCCATATGCCATATGGATTCTTCTGTAACTCCATGTTGATTTGTCAAACCACAGTTAACAAAAACAAAATGGTTTGTGGCTGCAGACGTCTAAAAATGGTGGCTGAAACAAAATGCTTCGAGTTCTCAACCAGTCAGATATGTTAAGTGGTGCGAGCCCCACCCCCAAAGTTCCTGTACTTTTGGTAAGTAATACCTCGCGAGCAGGGACTTTTTAGAGGGTAAAATAATGTCCCTGGAACTTAAGTCAGACCCTGCTCCCTGCGATGGAAATATATTGATTTCCTCCAAAGGTTCCTAGTCCCTGGGGAAAGTTTTTGCAGTGGAAACGCAACTATAGGTCCCCAGTTATATTCAAACCGGGAGCTTTATGGTTCGTAGTCAGTGTCTTAACTTGTAAGCTGTGACAGCCCCCACTGGAGCCATTTTTACACTGAAATGGCTTTTTGGATCAACCAATCAGCTTGATTGACATCCACGACACGTTACTGACATTTGGACACGTGCCGTGGCTCCTCTGCAGCCAGCGGTTACCCATAACACCCTTTGATGTGTAGGTTCACGGAGATGTTTATTTGAATCTGCACAGAGGTAAATGTAAATGGGGTCAGAGGTCTCACAGCTAATGGTGACTGGCACGAGGTCACTTTGCTGTAGGACAGCCATACGTTTCAGGAGAGTCAGTGAGTTTGGTGTTCTACCTGAATATTTGCTGTGATTTATCTCTTTGTTTATTAGACTCTCACATGATACAGCGGGGGGACTGCAGCTGGGGCTTCAAAGTCAACACAAACCGCTATAGGCCATTTCACTGGCGCCTGTGTCGTCATATCTAAATCTTGGCTCAGGTCAGACAGGAGTCGCTCCTTTGGAGGAAGAGAGGCTGCGGTTTAAATCAATAAATCTGCAGGATAGGGGCTGTGAATGTGGGGTTACGAGTGAAGACTTCATCCGCAAGAATTTATTGGCAGTCGTGTCCCCGTACCAATCTTGTTTTAAAGTGAAGGATTGATGACCTTCAACTGGAGATGAGATACTGTAATATAAAGTCAGACCACAGCCACATGTGTGATTTCAGCAGTGTGTGGATTTAATTATGTCCTATTACAGGATGCAGTCAGGAGCACGTCAGAATGATCAGAAATCTTCTCATCTTTATAAACAGATATCTGTATATGAATGCAGAATCTGCAGAAAACAAGGGGCTAGATTTTGGTGCTGAAATTGTCCTGGTTTCCCTTTGCAGTCTGACTAGTATTTACCAATCAGGTCTGAGGGCGGGTTTTGGTTGCATGCAGGCGAACAGATAACTGATCTGATAGCTGATCAGAAATATTTTATTGATCCCCAGGGAGAAATGGACGCTTCGCTAAGCCCCACCTGCCAAACAGCAACTGTCCAATCATAGCTTAGCGACCGTAACTAGAGCTGTCAAGCTTTGCATTTCTCTACATGTTGAAGGTGAGCAGGAGGCTCTGAGAATACTCGGCTTTTCGTGAGTCTATACGGTGGCGTCTTTTCTGTAGTCTCTCAAAAGCATGAAACACAAGAGCACACGTGGTGAATGGATTAAACTGTCTTCATCTGCTCTCACACAAGAGCAAATGTTAGCATGTCTGGCTAACTAACACTAGTTTACTAGCTGCAGTAACTTTACCTCCAGACAAACATGTTAGATACCACTGGATCTGTATTTGTTCTGTGGGGGTTTGAGGAGGAGGATGTGGGCTGATGCAGGTTGACGACGATGCATCTCACTCTGTCTCAGGTCTAAGCCGAGTTAGCGTAGCTCTTATCCCAGCTGTCTTCATGGTGCGGCTCGTCTGGCTGGGTGACCTTAGTTTTTTAAGTGTCATAACACAGGACAAATTACTGGTGCAGTTCAGTGAAAATGTTTTTAAAAAGTGACTTGACAAAGTTAGAGACTATATCCGATATCGCAAAACAAAAACATAGGTTTGTTTGTTTTTTAATTGTGTTTTTATAAAAGTGCTTCACAAAGGCAGCAAAATGAAATAGCAGAGCACCAAGTGCTTTGCAAAGGGCAGCAAAATAAAACAGACACATAGTTCAGTGCAAGAATAGGGAAATAAAAAAAACATTTTAAGACATAGAAATAGTTCAAAACAGATAAAACTCAGATAAAATCAGGAAAGGCTCTCTGATAAAAGTATGTTTTAAGAAGGGATTTATAAGAGATCACTGACTCGGTTGACCTGATTTTCTCGGGCAGAATGTTCCAGAGCCTCGGGGCCCTGACTGAAAACACCCTGTCCCCTTTAGTTTTCAGCCCAGCCTGTGGAACATACAAAGGACATCTACCCGAGAATCTCAAGGTACGTCCTGATATGTAAAGCACTAACAGGTCAGTGATATATGAGGGAGCAAGGCCATTAAAAGTCATCAGTAAAATCTTAAAATCTATTCTAAAACATACTGGGAGCCAATGTAAAGACGCTAAAACAGGAGTGATGTGATCATGTTTCCTAGTTCTGGTTAAAAGCCTGGCAGCTGAGCTCTGTACATTCTGAAGTCTGTTGATAGATTTTTGATTCAGGCAGGTAAAAAGGCTGCTGCAGAAATCCAGGCCTGATGAGATAAAAGCATGTAAAGTGGTATTTGTGTCTTTAAAAGAAATATTTCTCAGATGATAAAAACGTGATTGCAGTGTGATGTTCAAAACCACACTCCCAGATTCCTCGCAACAGGCTTGATATGATCCATTAGGGGACCAGCAGCTGGTAGGATTTGTATATACTCAAGTGAACTACAAGTACCTAAAAGTTTTAACAGCTAGCCTTATCACTGTGCCACTTCAGCCAGAGCCGATCACGGCCATTCGACACAATGCTTGTGATTCCACCAGCAGCACTTCAGTGCGTCCCAGAAGCGGCTCTCCGCTCTGCCCCACTTCAAATGCGCGCTGTCTATTTTTGACAGGTGCTGCGTCAAAAACAGAGCAGGCAGAAAGTCAGACAAAGAAAAAGCTGAGTGAATCCGGTCAATCTGCAAAATAAAAGCAGAGCAGGCTGCTGCCGCTAGCACTGCTAACATTAGCCAAACTGTGTGGCAGCTAACATCAGCTCCGGGTGAGCGATGTGATCCTCGAAGTTGAAACGTTCAGTGAGTTGTTGCCATGTTTTGTCAGATAATGTGCAACGCTCGTTTTGCATTGAGCAAACTGCCACACAGCAGCATTTAAAGGGACAGTTCACCCAAAAATGAAAATTATTCATTCTCACGCTGATTGAAGGTTGGGTTTAGTTTTTAGTCCACAAAACACCTGCTGGAGTTTCACAGGAAAACTACGATACAGAATGGCCCAAACAATTCATCCATACTGACCTTTAATCAGCACGAGGGTGAGTAGATAACGACTCAATTTTCATTTTTGGATGAATTATGGCTATTGTAGGATGTGATTAAAGCCTAAATGACTCTTAATACACAGTATTGTTCAGATGGATGTTTAACATGATCAGTTAATAAATTGTGCTCAATTTTATTTGCTTTCTCAGTGTTTTCTTACTGTTTTTAAATTCTAAATTTGCATTTAATTGACAGGGAAATTAGTTACCAGAAACAATAAACAAAGAAAGAGGACCAAATCGACATAATCTGAGCAAGTCACTTGATCAAAGCCGTGGGGCAGATGTGCCATGCCCAGAGGAATCAACTGATGTATTTAGCTGCTTTCCACCACTGACACACACACATTTACAACATAGTACAAAAAAAAAACTACATATAGTCATTATCTGTCAGTGTAGCTGCTGTCTCTGATCTCCCTTCATGACAAGCTAACATCAGCCATCAGTCCCTCTGTGTCCTTTTTCTTCTCCTTTCTTCCTCCTCTTTGCGCCCCACAAAGTAAAAAAAAAAAAAAAAAAAACCAAAAGAAAAAAAAAAA
>JAJHUR010127814.1:0-16192 GCA_027495735.1 Lutjanus campechanus
GCTGTTCGCGCGCATGCGCAAACCACCGCGGACGTGCTTGTAGCCTTTGTTTACGAGTAGAAGAAGATTGCTACTGCGGATTATGGCCGACTTTGAAAGAGAGGACGGGGAAGATTTCTTCGGGACTGATGAAGATTCACAACCGTACCTATTTGAACCAGAATATACGGAGGAGGAACTACATGTTGTGGAAGCTGAGCGTGCACGAAGAGAAGCTGAGACAGTCGAGCAGCCTGGGGCAGAGGAGAGACTCAGAACCGGTGTGGTGCCGTCGTATGCAACAAAACGAGTGCTTCTGCTGTACTGTGTGGGAGTTGGTGCTGCCATGGATGGGGAGGCTTGATATATCTGGCGAAGAGGACAGTGCACAAAGAGATTGTGTCACAACGAATGACGCTTTTCCAGCTTTAGTAAATCCCGCAGTTGTTGAAGCTTTTTTCTATCTACCCAAAATAAACTAAAAAACACCCCAGGCCGTCTGGAGCTAATGGACAGTTGTCTGTAGAGTAAGTGACTATTATAATTATAAAGATGCATGGGGCACATGTAGAGTATACAGCATATGCCCCATGCATCTTATATTATAGCTAGTATTTTCTCTATATATGTAGAGACTGACGGTGTACACAGCTTGCACAGACATGCTATATTATAGCAAGCTGTGTGCACTGTTAGTCTCTTCGTGTATAGAGGAAATAGCTATAATATAAGATGCATAATATAAGATTTTCTCTATACACGTAGAGCTGTCTCTTATACACATCTAGATGTGTATAAGAGACAGGGAAGGGTTAGAGTCATATATGTTTTTTATTTGATTGTATTCCTTTTTTGTTATTACATCTTATTTTTTTGTTCTTGAAATCTAAAATTTAAATAATAATTGAATATTGAATAAAAATAAGGAAAACATTCTAAAAGTAAATGTTTCTCTCCATATTTTGTCAGTGGGTTTGCCAAGGGGGTCCCCGGGCAGAGGCTAATGCTGTTTAGGGGGCCTTGGCATGGAAAAGTTTGGGAACCCCTGCTTTAAGGGACACCATTATAGAGCTGGGGTGGATCAAACCCAAGACCTGGGCTTAGCTCTAAGCATAGTTCCTCTACCAGAGCCAACAGAGCATCCTGCACTGTTGATAAACCTATGGATTTGGTTTAGCTTCAGGCGAATTATCACAAGCTCATTCTTCATGCTCAGTTCATTTTCTGAGATGAAAGTAGGATGTATTTGATAAAATATAAACATTATATATGAAGTCAAATAAAATTGAGCTCATGGCTCAAAATCTCTTTCATAAAACACTACCTTCATAAAACAGTTTCTTCCAGACCATCCCCGCAGTAATAATGTAACTGTGACATACTGTTATGTAGCTACAGGTATATTCCTATTGCCTCCTGTCACACTGGTCATTGCTTCACATTACACCTTTTTAAAAATACAAATAAGGGGGATTATTTATATAATTTCATGTTCTATACTTGATTTAAATTAAGAAGCAGGTCTAAGTGTTTTCACAGACAAGATGTTTACAAGATAATGATGATCAAGTTTCTTATGGTTAAAATATTACTTCAAGAAGATAAAAACTTGTAAATGACTCACCTCATCCAACTTGGTCTGCTGGCAGGGAAAAGAGAAGGTGAAACCAAGAGGAAGCTTTTTATCCTTTATGCCCATCTTCTCCATGAAATTAGCCAGACAATCAGTTATGTGGTCAAATAACTACAGGAGAGAGAAAAGGTCAGTTTTCTGATTAACTATGAGCCAAAAAAATTGCAGGTGTCATTTTCAGTGTGTGTGTGTGTGTCAATGCATAGATGCTACAACTATTGTTAATGCTACCTTCACCTTCTTCACGGCAGCCATATTAAACACAGGTATTTACATTAATTATAACACTAATTAAGGTCCCCTTCCATTTAGCGTAGCAGAGCCTTTCAGAGTCAACATGCACAATAGCAGCACCCTGACTCTGTTTGACCTGAACAGCTGTGTTCATTGTTATATTTCAATTATCAATATTCAGTATTCAATACTGTTAAAATGCCTGCTGTGAAAAAAGTCAATTATGATAATTATCGTTAGTAGAATTTGTATTATTAAAATCCATACTAGTGGAAGTGTGATAGTTTCATTGCTATTAGTAGGCTGATTGTTCTAAAAGCTGATACCTGCACAGAAATAAAACAGGCCAGTGATAACTTCCTGAATTGGCTGTCCTTTGTCTATATTTCTCAGACATCATCTGCAATCACAGGCAATGCATGGTCATACACACACACAACTCCATCAAATACAGCTGTACCAGTCTTCTAACTACAGGTTTTTATATGAAATGGCACTGTGCGATTGGATGAAAATATCACCTATTAACAACAGGTTGAATCCATCACCATTTGGGTGTTTTGGCTGATCTTTGGACATTATTTATCATTTCATTTTGCTAATGTAATGGTCTGCAGATTGACAGCCACTGCTCTGCAACATGTTCTTTTCCAGAGGCTCTTTACACACCCACTCAGCCAAATTACAAGTGTGCTGGATGAAGAGTGAGAAGTAAACAGCCTGCAGAGACTTCGCACTCTTCACACTGTAAATTAAGGATTTAATTCAACCAAACTAGAGCTGATAATTGTTGGAAGAGTGGACAGACTAACAAAGATGGTTTTGGTGAGTTTTCAAGTTTAGACCAATTGCTGGTTGAAGGGCTGACAGTGGCCGGTGGGAAAATTTTAATATATCTCCCAATCCTAGTGTGAAACTTTACAATGAAAGATCAAAAGGGGCGACATTTTGGGACAAACGGATGAAAGATGATAAGGAACAGGGAAGTCAAACCTGCAGTTAGAAGGCAAGAAATTGATGGTAAACCTATGAAACAAGAGTTTGAAGATGGATGTTTCTTGCAGTCCTGCAATTTAATGTCTTATTTTACTACTGAGTACTGTACAATATTTCCCCAAGCACAGTTAAACAAAACCCGATTTTCAAAGAGATTTCATTGTCTGTTTGTATAGTAACAGCTGATACAGGTGATATAGAGTTTTTCTCATGAATTTAGTTCAGCCCAGCAGCTTTATAAATACATGTGATATTAAAAAGACATTCAAATAGTAAATAATTGTGTTGTTTCAATTTTCAAGGTTGATTTACATGATTTAGGCTGCTTGTGCTTTTAAGGAGAGTTGAGGTTCTTTATAATTAATTGCTAAATTAAATGTTGACATTTCTCCTTTTTAAGCACTTGGCACTGTTGCTCAGTCAGTTTGAAGCTACAGGTAGCCTCAGGATGGGTTCTGATTTGGTACCTTATCCATCACATTTGTCTGTTTCAACTTTATAGGTTTTTGTTTAAGAGATGAAGTTGCCAATTACTTTAATGACATTCATACCTCATAAACCCAGCCTGCCTGTATGCAAATGGTGTGCAGTGCTCTGATGTCCCACAAACACACACAATAAGGCATTTAGCCAGCAGTGGGGTATTGGGGTATACAGTGAGGGGATAATTGTTGTGATGGTGGTGATGTACTGTAGAAGTATCTTGGTCTTGCTATCGATCACAAGCTCTCCTCTGACAAATGTGTTAATGCTCATTTATTTTCTACTCTTTTAAAGTTTGATAATGAAATACTTACTCTATTTTACAAATCTTTTATTGAGAGTACCCTGTATTCTTGTATTGAATCACTCACAGGCCCATATTAGGAAAACATTTGATGACCTGTGGGAAGATCACGGGGGAACAGCAGGCTGACCTGTACCACCTGTACTTGACCAGGATGACTGAGAATTAGGTCTAGATGGTGTCACCTGTCCCTCTTTCAGCCACTCCCTTCAGGTCAGAAGTATAGATACCCCAAGATCAGAGCCATCCCCCAAAAAAGAAATTGTTTATTCCAATGGCAATATCTCAACTAAACAAGATGCTTTGCTATGGGGAGTCTGGGGAAATACATGGACTACATGAAATACACCCAAAGGGGATGTCCAGTATACGCACTATTTATTTGCTCTGTCTGGTCTCCCTCCTCCCTTTGCCTGCTGCGCACCTGAGTGCAATCAGCACTCAGAGAGGAGGAATGGATAATAAGGGCAGAGAGTGCAGAGTGCAGAGGCAGATGGAGGCACAGGGCACACACACACACACACAGAGAGACAGCTGCACAGGTGGTGAGGAGATCTTTTTCTTCCTCTTTTTCCTCCCCAAGGAGGTTTTCTCCGCCAAGCCCATTTAGGTGCTGGGGCTTTGTTGTTTTATTGTGTTAGTTTGGGCTGGAGATTACTGGTAGTTTACTTATTTGTCTCTTTTGTTTACTTTAGGTTTAGTTTCTGTTCTCAGATAGTTTAGGGGGAGATGCTGGGAGCAACGGCCCACTGCATGGTTGGCCTAGCATCTTCCCTCCTTTTGTTTATTTTGGTCAGGGTCTCCAGCTCCCATTTGTTTCCCCTTAGTTTCTGTTTGTGTTCCTGTTTATTACTTTGGGTGATTAAAATAAAGCTTGTGGGTTAATTGTTATTTTTTGATGTGGCATCCTTTTTTATATGTTGCAGCCTCCTATACCCCTCTAGGCTTGGTTTTCTTTTATATGGAGGCTGTAACAGGTTAGTATACAGTTATTGATAGGCACTTTCAATGTGTGCCTGGACTGTGATGACATTTATGATGGCTGCTGCAGATGACTTTAGTCTAGCGTTGATTTGGAGTCACCCCCCTCCGGCAGAAGGCTGGACTCCATTGGGACCAAAATCTCATGCTGCAAGAAGAGTTTTTTTCACTGACTGCAGTTGGCCTCATCAAGACCAGAAATCGACCACTTCTGCACAGGCCCTGGTGAATACTTTGCACATTCCTGAATAAAACTGCACAGCTCTTTCATTTAAATAACATATTGTTATATATTTTATTGACAATTTTCTGTTTTCTATTCATGGAGTACTTGTTGTTTCTATGACAAGAGAAAGCTGAGCACTGTGGGCACTGGCACCAGACAGCACATTCTGTATTAGCTGTGTGTAAAATTGAATGACTCTTACCTCAGAGCCACTGCCTCTCATGAGGTGTTCAGGAATGTCATAAATTTGATCTTCCATCTCCACCTTTTGTTCGCCATCAGCCATAACTTTCACCAGGAGCACTCTGAAGTTGGAGCCGCCAAGGTCAAGCGCCAGGAATTCACCTTGCTCTATGATCAAAAAACAAAACAAAAATATAATCATACATGATATCACATATCTCTCACACACACACACACATAAGGAATTCAAATTCTCAGTTCCTTCCTCATAAAACATTAGTAAAGCGTTTTTTAAAAAAAAATATGTTAGCTGTCTTCTTCTCTGCCTTCGGCTGGTGCACTGCTATGTTTTTTTGACATCTACAACTGTCAATCAGAGTTGGTGAAACCTTCAGCAGGAATGTATATAGCATCAGAAGTTACAGTGCAGTTAACAACTGTTTTCATTATTAATCCATCTGCACATTATTTTCTCAACTAAGTAATGAATGGTTTTATCTGGAAAATGTTATAAAAGTGTAAAAAAAAGATTTATTTTTTTTTAAAACCCATCACAATTACTAAGAGCCCAAGGAAATATCTTTAAATTCCTCCTTTTTTCTTACCAACACTGCAAAACCTATACATAATTAATTTATAATAAATTGAGGAAAAGCAGAAAAATCTTTCAATTTGAACATCTGGAACAAGAATGTATTTGGCCTTTTGGCTTGCAAAGGAGCTCAAACGATGAATTGATTACCAGAAAAAGTTGACAATTATTTTTCAGTTGATCAACTAGCTCATGCTCAGGGATATACTAAACCTTGTACTTCCATGCGTATGATAGTCGTGTCTCTCTCATAAAACTCATAAAATTCTTCTTTTATCTCTTTGATGACATTTTTATGAGTGAACAATTCCTGACATATGGAGCAGGAAGTGCAGCTGTAAATGTTTGTGTTTCATTATGCTAATTTACAAGTCATGCGCATGCAATCAAATACGTACAGATAGACAATTTAAATGGTTTCCTGAAGTTATGAGCGCCTGTTGAATCTGATGCGGTGTGTTTGTACAAGCCCTTTATATGAAAAAAGTAAGAGAAATTTAAGACAAGAATACACAAATGTTCTTGCATGAGCCTCATTGATCTTTAGTGGCCACCACTTGTGGTGAAAACCTCCACAGGTGAAGTAAGGACAAATTTGTAATAGTGAATGTTTTTTTAAGACTGCTTCCTCAATAACAGATTAAAAGAGGTAACAGACAAAAAGAAAACAAAAACTCAACAGGGTTACTTAAAATCATTTAATACAGTCACAGCAGTGTCAAACCAAGAGGTTGTTGTTGGATATAAATGGGCCATTAGTACTGAAGTGTTTTTTAAGCCATAAACATGGTTTTTAACCAGCACAGTGAAATGTACCAATGCTTTTGAGCAAATACTTTTTTCTGCCTCTACAGGAAATAAAAAAATTGCTGTTTCATTGTTTTCTGTAAAACATTCAACGACACTACACCTCTGACCTTATTCATTGAAGTCAAGGTAAGAAAATCGCTAGTATGTTGTTTATTTTGCAGCTCAGAACTGCTGCCGCACTGTTCTGTATAGGGTTCTGGCAATTGGCTTTTTTCATTTAGATATTTTGACTGGATTTGTCACATATCTACACAAGAACAAAAAACACCATTACACCACCTACTTAGCAGCTTACCACTGAGGGTAAGTGTGAGAATAAATTTTAACCTTTTTACTTTTTCAAACTTAATTTGACATAATAAATGTGGTTTTGCATTTGCAGTTGTTTGTATGGAGCTACAGTTGCAGACCTGAGTCTGTTTTTAGTGAACCCATTTTACATACGAGCTTCCGAGATGAATAAGGATATAGCACAAATCACAATGTTTATTTACAATGACTTCCCAGTAGAAAACCCCTGCATCATGTACATTTAATAGCGGTATGTTGAATGTTTTCTTTTTTCATGTTGTTAAGTGTCATCAAAGTGTCAAATTACATGTTTTATGAACTAATTTACCTGCTGGGCCACAGACTAAGGACAGCTTGAGACAGCTAGAACTGCTGGTCAGTCCTCAGCTATATTGCTGTTAGATCTCTCAGCAGCATTTGACACAGTTAAGCACCAAATCCTCCTCTCCACACTCACCGAGCTTGGTATCTCAGGATCTGCCCTCCACTGGTTTATGTCCTACCGCTCAGGAAGTTATTTTAGAGCATCTTGGAGGGGGGAAGTGTCCAAACTTCACAATTTATCCACAGGGGTTCCTAAAGAGTGAGTGTACAGACCTCTTCTCTTCTTAATATACACCACCTCACTTGGTGCAACAATCCACTCCCATGGTTTCTCAAGCCATTGCTCTACTGATGATACCCAGCTCTTCCTGCCATTCCCCCCAGAAGACCACACAGTCTCGGTTCGCATCTTGTATGCCTAGCCAAATACGCGACATGGATAAAAGAACGCCACCTTCAACTTAACCTGTCATATACTGAGCTCCTTGCCATCCAAGCTAGTCCCTCAACACAACAAGAAACTAGTATTAGACCCGCATCCACTCAGCTCACACCTACAAAGTCTACCCAAACTTTGGCCGTCATGATTGATAACAAACTAATCTACAAGGTCCTCGTGGCCTCGATCAAACATTTTTCCCTGCACAACATCTGGAAGATAATACCCTACCTTTCTAAGCATGCAGCCCCACTCCTAGCTCAGGCTCTCGTAATATCATGCATTGACTACTGCAACTTGTTACTGGCAGGCCTCCCTGTACGTTCAAATCTCTACAGATGATCCAAAATGCGGTGGCATGTCTGGTTTTCAGCCAGCCAAAAACAGAATGTCGTCAATTTCAAAACCTTGACACTTGCCCACAAAAGGGCAACTAAAACCGCTCCTACCTACCTGAACTCCCACATCTGGGTCTACACTCCCTCCCGCTAACTATGCTCATACTTTGTTGCTCCCTGATGGTGAAATGAGCTATCAAACCATGTTCGATCAGAAGAATCCCTCTCAGTCTTTAAGAGAAGACCCAGCTCCTTCATGACACAATTGCACTTGATTGACTGCATAAGATATATGTATTTAAAAAAAATAAAAATCCACCTTAAGCGCTCTATGCACACTTCCACTGGCACTGACTGTAGGCACCTACATCTTATGAGACTTGAACTTTGCTTCATGGCACTTACTCGTGTTGTTCTCTCCTGACTAGATCTTTGCTTGTGTTGTATCAGCTCTCAGATATTCATCGCTTTACCCAAACCTAGATTCAGTTAGCATGCATTCAGACTGAATCAGTCATTGTGGCTAAGTTGCAAGGTTGTGCCACCAGGTGTGTGTTTATTTGTGTTTTGATCATAACCACAGTGACACAACCAGGAAACAGCATTTTATTTCTCTGATTCACCAGCTTTCTCACATCACTCTCTCTCCCCATTCATTCTTTCAATTGCCCAAAGCTGCACAATGTATCTCATCCTTTAGCTTCTTGGTGTCACTATTTTGAAGCATAAACTGCAAGCCAGAACCAGATATTTTTTTAAGATTATTTTTGAGGGGCTTTTTGCCTTTATTTTTGATAGTAACAGCTGAAGCTATGACAGGAAAAGGGGTAGAGAGAGAGGGGATGACATGCAGCAAATGGGCCCCAGGCGGGGGTCGAACCGGCAGCTGCACTGATAGCCTAAGTACATGGGATGCATACTCTACGAACTGAGTTATAGAGGCAACCCAGAACCAGACATTTAAGTTGAATACATGAAATAAACCAGAGAAGGACTCAGCTGTGAGGGTATCATCACGAGTGCCATCTGGATAGCAACCGGCCTGTTTCAGAGATATTTCAGGGTGGTTATCAAAATCTCTAGCAAAGTAACACAGTACATACGGTAGGCTCAGCAGACATGTCAGATAGGTTGGACCACCACAGCTTTAATAAGAGCAGAAATAAAGATGTTTGCAGATTTTACATATGTCTACAAATCAACTGCCAGTTTTCTACCCAGAGGAGTTCAGTCCATTACCTGTTCCATCAGGAGTGGACAGCACAAATGTGGGCAGCATCTTCACAGCAGCTGTGGGGTTGGTGTCTCTGCACAGGCCTTTGTCCATCTCTCGTCGAAATCTTATTGACACATCCATCAAAGTCTGATCTGACAGCTGAAGATTGTGCAGATATTTGTCCACCTATGACATATTTGGAGAGACAACCTGTAACATCTGAGCTAAGGAGTCACATATATGGAGTAGAGCAGTGAGCAGGCTAAATAAATGAGGGGGGCTGTAGCAACAGCAGCATGTTAAAAGGATATTCCATCCTTACATGATAATCCACTCAATATGTACTCACCCTTATGCCGTTGTGAGGATGGGTGAAGATCTTCAGTTCACAAAACAATCCTGGAGTTTCAGAACACAAAATATTTCCATCCTGCTCGTGTGGTGTAATCCAAGTTTCTGTGAGCCGGGACATTAAAATTTAACCACAAAAGATGCCATTTACACCATGTTTTTAGCTGAAGTGTCAACTGTAGCATATAGCAGGTAGCATGTAAACATGGCGTCGATCTCGCAATATTTTCACACATAAATCCATTAAGAGATATACGAAGTCTCACAATACATCGGCGCTATGTTTACACACTACCTGGGAGACTACAGTTGACATTTCGGCTAAAAACATGGTGTAAATGGCGTCTTTTGTGGTTAAATTTTAATGTCGCAGCTTGTGGACACTTGGATTACACCACACGAGCAGGATGGAGACATTTTGTGTTTGTTTTGTGTTCTTTTTTTTTTACATTTTACCCATGGTCTCCATTCACTGCCATTGTACTGGATGAGGCTGCTACCTGTTTCTCCTAAAACTCCAGGATTGTTTTGTGAACTGAAGACCTTCACCCATCCTCACATCGGCATAGGGGTGAGTACATATTGAGTGGACTATTATTCTGCGGTGGAATATCACTTTAAAGGCATGATGAAACTGAAATGAATGCAAAACAACCTTTTTTGTTTGCTCAAAAGCAGTTGTGCTTGTATTGCTGCTGCTAGTTCATTCGCTCAAGTGAGTATAAGGAAATTAGTGCTTCCCCGTAGAAGAGATTAGTGGGCACAAACCATCAGGAAAAATTCATTCTTTCTTTAATTCCTGTTCTTACTTTCAAAATCACAGCCATGCCATTTTCTGCTTTGACAGCTGCATTCCACTGGTAAAACAACCAGACTTTTTGCTGCCTCTTCTATTTCATTTTTATTATAAAGTAGCTACAAAGTGCTACACTAAATGGTGTACCTGAATATCATGACATTCATGAATGTTTAATAAATAATTGTGCACTCTTTCACAGAAAGGTTTTAGGTATTTAAAACAAGATATGCACTTTTCCACATTTCATAAAAACAGGTATCAGTTTTCCCTGTAGGTCACCTTGGTCCCATGGTCTGACCATGTATCCAGGAAACAGGAAACACTGAACAAAGATCTTGTATACTAAAGAACGGTAGGTTCTGGCTCAAAGGCACAAACTATACTAGGCTATACTACAGTTGTAAACTGGAGATAGTGAGGATAGCAGAGTTTAGCCATTCAGACATTCAGAAGAAGCCAAGTCTACTACTGACATGTTTTGACTGACACAGCAAGTAAGCAGGGGGTAAGGAGTGAGCGGAAGGAAACAAAATATGGGTCTGGTATTAGCCAGAGGAACAGGTGTTTATTACTTTTGTGCAAACAAAGGCCGCCATTGTATACAGGCCTACCTCAATTTGATCCTGTTTTCTTGTGTACATACTGTAAATGGCTACCTTCTTTCAGAAACCATTTTTATCCCATGGTGCTTGCCATTATAATTATACTGAATACAAGTAAGCAGCTACACAAAAAATCAGCAGTTGTTTATGCTTGTAAGGATGAGTGTAGTCTTGGAACAAGGCAAATCATTTTCACATGTTTCAAAAGGTAATGGTAGCAAGGAACCGAAAGCAACTACAGGAGCAAACAGCAGGACAAATGAGTTCCATTCAACCATTACTGACAGAGAATCAATGGGAAAGGCCCACGAGCATTACTGAGCATACTATGCAATCTAAATGCTTCGGTTTCTATCAAGAATTGTTTAAGAAGGCTACTGCAATATAGGATTTTTTTTTTTTGCCAATACTGGTAATTACCTGCTTCTTAGAAGGCTAAACCGTAGTGAGCAAGGATGGGTGATTTAATATTCCATAGCTCTGACTGAACCAAATCTAAATGACATCCCTTTTACTATACAGCAAAAAGGAAGAACAGTTCTGACTCCTTGAATGTCCCTTTACTTGTCCTGGTAAAGTACATCAGAAAACTTCACAAGTTTACTTTTGCTTTTCTAAAACATTTTGCCTAAGAATTTAAATTGACACGGTCAAATAAGACATTATTATATTCTTTCATGAACTGAATAATGAATAGTAATATAAATTTCCATTATCAGCCCAAGCATTTATCGTGCATCCCTAGCTGGAACTATTTTCCTTCTACCGAACTAGGACATAAAGGATGTAAACAATCATGGCGCTCTCCTTGGCTGAGCTGTATCCTCTGTCCATGAGTAGATGCACGCTTCCTTCTGCACGATCCTATGGTTGGTGGGTGAAGTTCAGTAAAAAGAAAATAGTTCCTATTTTAGATGATAACAATTAATCGATGAATGATTAATCGGATGTGAAGAATTTGATCAATCATGAATCCATCTACTATCAAGAAAAGATCTGAAATATGACAGATTACTTCTATGAGCACGCTCCACAATTTAATCCAATACTCAACCATATGTGTTGTAGACCATTACGTTTCTATATGTATGCAGGCTATGTAATGCGGTCAGAATAGGCAATATACTGCTCTAGAAATATCATTTAATTGAAGGGGAAAACACCTTTGGTATTGTTAAATATTTATTTAATGACTAACTGTGTAATTGATTGATAAATTAATGTTATCAATGATCAATTAAGGATAGTGATAGCTCCTATATGAAATTACTCACAACAGGGTCTGTGGATTATCTTGAGTAAGTGGGTCATGATTTCTGGAAAGAGACATTGCTGTTGGGTTTTTCAAATGAATTGTTTTGCTGCTTTGAGCACCACAAGCCAAGAGACAGATGATGACATCTCTACGACCAGTATGTCCAAAACAAAGGATAAAAAGCCCTATGGTAGAAGGAAAAAAATATGCATTTTTGATTATGCCAATAGTTTGCTGGACCGGGGTAGAGATGCGTGCACCAAAGAAAATCTCAAATTTGTGATCAGAGGGAGAAACACACCCACTTTTAAGCATTATTTTAAACATTTGATATCAGCATGTTTCTGAATATGCACAAATATCACAATCCTAACCTTTTCAAGAAAGTGATTAAATGAATGAAAGAGGGAGGCTGAGTTCGCACTCTCAAATAAGTCTGCCACCAGTGAAAAACAAAATATTATTTAGACAGAAAAACAGCATCCATAATCAGAGTATGCACAGCTGGATGTAAACAGCTAAGTGGGAATATCATCTTTTATAGGGCAAAAACCTGAATATTGTGACTACATAAACATAGCCACTGAGCCGCATACACAATACCAGGAGCATGAACCCGGCAGCTAAATTTAATTAGCCCTTATTATTTTCATTATTTACGCCAGTGCTTTTCCTGCTGTGGCATGTACAAATGTCTTCTGTGCAAAAAAACTTATTAATGTTTGCATAGATACATAAACAGAAAGCAACACAACATCAAACTATTATGTAATGAACAACTGAACGTACTGTACTATATGAAATCACCCTCACAACTTTGTCACTTCACACATTTCCCATTCCTTTTGGCATTTTGGGCTTTGAACTACACATCTTGTCAGAGCACACAGGTGATGTTAATCGATTAATCAAGGTCGGTTATTTAGGCTGAGTGAGAAGTAACACTGGGGTCATATATGCTATGAGACGGGCTATCGTCTTGTCTTTCCTTTCTCACGGGGGGGGGTGTGCTACACATTCAAATGTCCTGTCCTGGTAGACCAGACGTCCTCAACACAAACCAAGTCGAGTTTTTTACACTAGTACAGTACTCACTTTCTGTGTTTGGTCATCATGGAGCTCGGTGCAGTAATTAGCCAGCAGACTCGAGGCTAACATCTTTACTTAGGGATGTGTGGCGACTTTACGTCCTGCTCGTCCTCCTGCTTTCAAAGTTTATCTTAAAAGACGGGTTCTTTAAGTATTAAATACAATAACGATAATATATTCTCCCACCGCCTACTTTCTTATCTGAAACTCGTGAATTACTTGTTTTTCTTCTCTGGGCCTCGAAAATTAAAACTGTAACGTTAGTTAAAAAGGTCGTAATAAGAAACTTCCAACTTCCTGGAGTTGGCAGTTCGTTGACGTCATTCCGAATCGATGGCGCTGATTGGCTGCTGAGAAGGCGCGACGTGATCTTCTGTCCTTACCAATATGATGCCCATGCATGTTTAGGGGGGTGGTCAAAATAATAAGCCTGTATTAAAAATGAGAGCCTTGCAACAAGTGCCAATCAGTAAAGCCTTTAATGTTGAGTTTTTGTTCATGATCTTATCATGAAAGTGTTGATTTGAACACGCATTGAAATTACATTACACTTACATTCATCAACTACTTCTGCACAATTCATGCTTTTTATTCCACTGCATTTGACCACTGTAATTTCAAGGTACATTAGGGGTTAACCTATTACTTTTTATACATTTTTATTGCAAAAAACATAATGATCTTAAAAATACTAGGCGGTACCAATATATAAAGCTACAATGAGCTCCATGCAAGTTCCATCATATTTCATGCAGGCTTTTTACCTGTAATAGAGTATTTTTACATTGTGTTAGTGCTACTGTATTTATGCATTATTATAAGGTGTTGTGTTACATTATTTCAGTGGCAGTTCTAAACCAATTTTACTGGGGGGCAAGTTGTTTTGTCAGAGGGCACCTTCGACCGGGGTAATATTAGGACACAAAAACAATATAAAATATCAATTTTGTTTATATTTTGGCAAATTAGCACTATTAAAAGTAGCCAGATTACCTATGCTGCTCAAGAGTAGAAGTATATATAAGCATTTAGAAATTATAAAAAAAGAATTAGAAAGTAAAGTTTGTAAAATATGTTTAAAAAAACAGCTATATACAACAATATAGAAAAAAATACACATATAAAATATACATATAAATTATGTAAAGGGGAGGTAAAGGTGGGGGTAAGTGCTAGGATGCAAGAGTATTATAAATAAGAGTATAGGTTAGTTTAAGTGCATAGTTATAATAAATAAGTGCAGTAACAATGCCAGTGTAACCAGTGTACTGAACTACTGAATTATTATTGCACTGAGTGTTAAACAGTTGAATTATTGCCCAAATCACCAAATATCAGTGTTACACAGATGAAGATATAAATTAAATATAAATAATGATTAGCTTCTGTTGAGTTGAGTATATAAATGATGAATAAATGTGTAGCTTCTGACAGTGGTGACAGTGGAGATATTATCCAAGATGACATGTAACTTGGACGGCATCCTCTGTTGGCGCCCTCAGCCTGTTGCCCCAGCACACACCAGCATAGAGGATAGCACTGGCCACCACAGGCTAAATTTAAAAAAATCCTGAACATTGTCCGGCAGATGTTGAAGGACTTCAGCACCCTTCCTGTAAGGGGCTTCAGTGTTCTTCGTCCAGTCCAGTTTATTATCAGTGTGTACCCCCAGGTACTTATAGTCCTCCTTAATGTCCACACTGACCCCCTGGATGGAAATAGGGATATCCGGTGTCTTGGTCCTCCTCAGATCTACAACCAGCTCCTTTGTCTTTGTCATGTTGAGGTGCAGATGGTTCTGCTCACAACATGTGACAGTGTTGCCCACAGCAGCCCTGTGCTCACCCTCATCACCGTTGTGGATACATCCAGCTATCACAGAGTCATCAGAAAACTTCTGAAGATGCAGTGGTTGCCGTCCGTGGTGAAGAGGGGGAAGAGGAAGGGCGAGAGAACAGTTCTCTGTCTGACTTACAGTATTAGAAGTGCACATACTGTGGTCTGCTGGTCAGATAGTCTGTAATCCAGGACATGAGGGGGTGCATCCACCTACTGTACATTGCTGTGAGCTTGTCACCAGAGTTGGACGGATGGTGTTGAATGCACTGGAGAAGTCAAAAACCCTCACAGTGAATTACTTTGAATTACACTGAATTACATGGCATTACTTTGATACACAAAACTGTGATGCTTCTCAGGCAAATTAGCATTTTTGGCCTCTGAAGGAAGGCATCCCAGAAAAATTTTGAGAACCACTGGCCATACAAATGTAGAAGCCTTTGAGATACATATTTCAGCTGAGAACCTGTGTATTTGATATTCCTTTTGCATTGTTTGTAAAAAAAAAATCTATTTTCAAGAAAAAAAACAACTCCAGTTTGAGATCAGTGACTTGCTACCACATGAAAACAGCATTTCTAAAACTAAACCTGACAATGAATTACGACCAGAGATACAGATACAACTTTCCCTGTATCTTTGTTGTATACTTTAAGCCAGTCTCAATGCCTTGAATGCCATACATTTCCCTTGGCCCATGGGCGAGCTTGTGACTGAAGCGTCGATAATTCCTTACCAAAGGAACGGGTCAAGCAGAAACTCCTCGTTAACACAGTTGGTATGTATCTGTGCAGGTCACTGTCATGTGCCCGCACTTTAAAGCATGAAAGGACACCCCCGTGGTGAAATAAGCAGTGATCCAGGTATCAGATGAGTAACTATTTATAGCGTGAGCTTTGGTCACATGGGGGTAGTGGTCCAAAAGAAGAAATAGGTGGTATGTGACCACAGGTCAAACAATTTAAACTGTCTGCTCTGTTAATGACAACAAAATGCATGAGGCAATAAGGTCCAACACTAGTGTGATTTCAGTTAAAACCAGGAGCCGCTGTTGTAAAATATCTGCCAAACTAGAAAACACTAACTCAGCCATGAATGCTCTTGCGTGGGGAAAGTTAATTTAAGAGTTCCACAGCGCATGTGCAGCCTAAAGCACACAGGGATGCCAATGGGAAAATATGCGGTAAACAGTAACCAGTGTGATTATACTTAAATGTCTTTTTTTTTT
>JAJHUR010127815.1:1512-14260 GCA_027495735.1 Lutjanus campechanus
TGCTTCACCGTGCTCATTTGTTTTAAAGCCTTAGTATAGCATATAGCATATAGCCCATATAGCATTTCGCGCACCTGGTTTATCTAGGAGTTGCGGCGTGGTGAAGGTTGCAGCAGCTGCCATTCTCTCCCTGCTCCTCTCTCTCTCTCTCTCTCTCTCTTTCTCTCCTTTATCTCGCTCTGTCGTTAGACTCCTGCTCCGTTTGCTGCTACACGCTGCTCACTCGCTCGTCTGCTTGCTCCGGCTTGCGCGCCTCGGCTCGGCGCTTCGGCAATGCGGTGACGTCACGCAGCGACGTTTAAAAAAAAAAGTAAAGTACCGGTCTCATCCAAGCGCAGTATAGTACCGTTTTAAATGCCTCAGTACCCCGGTACCAATTTAGTACCGGTATACCGAACAAGCCTATTGAAAATGACAAGTTTTGAAATACAGCCGTATGTGTTGGATCCCGAATCCGATCCAGAGCTACAGACTGGACAGCCTGAAGTTTCTCCAGAACAGAAGTTACTTCATGACGCAGCTTGTTATTGTCATTACCTGTTTACCTGTGCTGCGTTAGGATGGATTTCGTTTTCGGCTAATCCAGCTTCGTACTGGCCCATGTTGACAAACCGTCCCGTGTGAAGTGCCGTAGACAGACAAACACGGAGGTATTTTTATTTTGCTGGCCGGGAAAAATCAACTCTATCCATTTCTGCTTGGTGCTTGCCTCTTTAGGAAAGCTAAACAAAGTTAATCTTCCCTCACACCAGAACAAACATTTTCTGGGAGCCATTGCTCAAACGTGCCAATGCTGTGAAATCGTTGTAGACAGCAAAGCAGCGCACAGCGATACAACTTCTGAAGCAGAGCGGGGTAGAGGGCAGGTTTAGAGCATATGCCGGGGCATTCCCATATAAGTAAGTCTGGCACGGATTCATGTCAATGCGACCTCCTGTTTAAAAAAATACGGTAAAACACAGCATGCAGAGCCATCCAAAACAGCGCGCAGGGCTCACTTCCAAATGCACCAACCTCATTATTTGACGCGTTGGCATCGTTTAACACGAGTATCCAACATTGTAACAACATTTATAGGTCAGAAAAGAGGAAAAAGAATAATAGTTCCCCTTTAATGTCAGGATCACAAACAAACACAGCAGAGAGCTCACACCCTGAAGTGGACACAGAAACATGCCAGTGTCTTTCCTTGTAGCGGGAGGTTCTGTCATTCACTCACAGCCTCTTTGGACGAGTCCCTTTGGGCCAGACTAAAATGTAACAACTGATAGCTGAATTTCCCTAAAATTTGGTTCAGGCGTTCCCCAAGATGATTTTTTTTTTTTTGGTGGGGGGGGCCTTGTCAATTCACACTCTGGATTGACAAGGCCCAGGGGATCTCTTCAGTGATGAAAATCCATCCGTCACAATTTTAACACCAGGCCAACATGTCCCGGAGCAGTAATTAAAGAAAACACCACTAATGATGAGGACTATGTCTCTATGGAGACCATGATGGAATAACAGAAGTTACTCTATGTGGAAATGTTTAACAGACAAGAGGCAAACTTTATGTCCTTCACCAAAAATTATCCTGGAACCTGCGACTGCCAGAACTAATGGACTCAAAAGAGATGACATGAGAGAGATGGAGGAGACAGTTGGTTCACTTGAATCACAGCTGCAGTCCCTGTGTTCTCACTGTATTAACTCTGAAACTGAGCAAAGACATCAAACCCAAAATTGATTATTTAGAAAATCAGAGTCAACAGTCTGACACTGCAATGCCTAGGAGTCTTGGTCAGATACTGAACAGGTCACACAAACTGACAATTGATGCAAAGCCTATTGAAATTTTAAAAAAAGCACACCACACTGGAAATGAGACAGAACACTGGACAAGTAGCAAAATTCTTAAGATACAAAGACAAAGAATTCATTCTTGCCAAGGTGAGAGCTCACCTCAGGAACTCTAAAATTTATGTAAATGAGGACTTCTCTGAATTGCTAAAGAAGAAGAGAGCAGGCCTTTTTTCCAGCAATGAACCAGGCCAGGAAACGATTTATGCCGTCATTAACTACGACAGACTGGGAGTTAAACCACAAAAGCTTCTGCAGATGACAGAAACCACACAGCACAAGTGAATCTGTGCCAGCAGGACTCCAATACATATGGTGACTACTCTGACCCTGACAACAAAAAGGGTGCACGTCATGAGCTGTGGAGACTTCCACAATATCCTAAAAGTCCATATATAGTCACTCAAGTTTAAAATTCTGTTCTCTTTCACGATGCTGACGGAGCTGCAGTGATTCCTGAAAGTTGGAGAGGAGAAAGTGAAACCATCTCAGCCAAACTCTCTAGAAGTTTTGCCACCAGACACTAACGTCAGAATACGTCAGCGGAAGTCAACGCAGCTGCTCCAACTGGCAGCTACAACACACACTGGCAGCTATGACTCACACATGGAAATGAAGTTGGAAATACAGTATGTTTAGTGTCACATTAGCACATAAACTTTTCATCAGTATTTCATCATTTGCTACACTAATAACTTTATACTGAACCACGAAAAATGTTCCATTGGATCGGGGGGGGTACTAAGCACTCAGCTCTGGGAAGTATACATCCTGTGCTTTCACTGGCCGAGCCGAGTGTCAGTGGGCAGTGTAGCATCTACTGTACTGTTCACTACAATTAAAACTATTCCAACAAGTACAATGGGCTTCATTCACTGACGTGTGTAGAAATGTTCTAACTGTGCGCACAAAATAAGTTCCCACGCAAAGTCACCGTCTGATTCATGAAACATGCGCACCAGCCAAGTTTGTTCTCAACACCGAGAAATGCCAGAGCAGCGGAACTTTATACCACTGGAAACCAATAGCAACCATTTTGTTTGTGAATCCGAATCATTTTAAACTGACAGTTTCATAACCACCAACTGCAATCTGCATACTGATACACCCGCTTTTCTCTCTATAAGGAAATACGTTTGCATAGAAAAGTATCGGGGACGAAGTGGTGAAGTCATTGTGACTTCACATTCAGGCCGAATCAGGCATCGCTGCGGTGCATGTGGGTGTTTATTTGTGTTCAGAGCTTGAACGCTGTGTAACAGTCAAGAAGTAACATTTTATGTCTCTGATTTGCCAGCTTTTAACCAGCGCTGAGCGCCGCCTCTCCACATTTAGTCTGTACTGCAGACACACAGCTGCTGTGTCCAAGGACAAAACTCCTTGGGCTGCAATAACTGAAGCAGTGCATGTTTGTTGTGTCCCAGGAGAAATGGACTGAGTCTCAGATGAAAAAGAAATGGTTGGACATTAAAGTTGATGCATTAAAAAGAAAAACAGACCAGAGGAAACTTAAGGAAACAGGTGGAGGAGAGGGAGCACCTGATCTGTCAGCCCAAGATAAGACACTCACCACAATTTGTGGAAATATCCATAAATGAGATTTTAAAAATGAGGGTGAAAGTGATGACATCCAGCAAAGACTTTCACCCATGATGATGGTAATATTAATAACAATAATAATTAATAATCTAGCACAATACATTCGTAAAATGCAACAAAAGTGCTTAACATAAAAACAGACATGGCATTTATGATAAAATCCTAAAAATAAGGAAAATAAAATCAAATAAATAAACTATAAAAACACAATGCAGTTTTGATATGCTTTACATTTAGTTAAAAGGTGTATTTCAACATTTTCTAAGACAGCCAGGTTGTCATCATTTGTGTGTACACATGGTCTGGAGTAAGAACAAATTCAGGTAAGAAAATGTTGATGAATCTCAGATTGGTGCCATTCATACGCAAGGTTTAAGCACAAATTTGTGCGTTCGCCCTGTTTGTGACTGAGGCCCAGCATACACAAAAAAGTTTATTGCACTTGACAGAGTAAAAGTGTGACTTGTTACTACCCTCCTCTGCAAATCCTGATTTATTACATGATTAATTTAGTTACATGGTTCAAATATTACATCATCTGTGAGCCATGAAATTCATACATAAAAGTATAACTGGCAGTCCCACAATTCCATGTAAAATGAAGCAGTATAATTTTCAGTGCAGGTCCCATCCAGCTCCAGTCTGAGAACAGATATCTGATGAAACATGAACAACAGATACTGCAGTAGCTTTGTGCTACACCCATGAAGCAGATGATGCCTCAGTGCAGAGCTACAGGATTCCTGTCTTTGAGGTAGAAGTGCATTGAGCAGCTTTGTTATGTAGAAAAATAGTAATAATGAGTTGGACTCTACATCAGCAGACAATACAAAAGGAGAAAAAACTTAATTAGCAGATTGTATTTTCCCTGGAGCTAATATGGACATCCACTCTAATTTTGTAATCTCAAACTATAAATAAAGATAAAACAGAGACACCAGTTTATGACTTGTAAATACTGTTCTCATCAACATTGTAACTATATGTAATTACCACTGGGAAACCTTTTATTTTGTTTATCTCACTGGCGCTCAGTAATCCAGAAGAAATGCACTCCTCATGCCAGCTAAAGTCAGCTGTTTGAGCTTTCTGAACCAAATGTATTGGATAAAAAACTTCATTGTCACTGCACAGTGTTTTCAACCCTCACACAACCAGCTGACTGCAGTCAAACAACCATCATCAGCTGTCTAGTGACATTAATTCTCACGAGTCCACACAAGTGTCTTCAGCTCAGTCAGACCAGACCAAGCACTGCAAAATTCATTTTCACGTCTTCACAAAACAGGTGGTGCTGCACACTTAATTTACTGTTTCCATTCATAAAGTGTTTTCAATAACTTTGCAGTTTCTTCAGTTGCTGTACTGTCAAAAAAACTCTTTACTTCCCGCAGAAATGTTTCACATTCAACACATCCCAGTGGCTCAAAGGGTGTAATCTCTCTGCTTCCTGGTAGGTTTGAAATGAGACAACTGTGGTAAGTAAATGACAAGAGTTTTTGTGTTAAAAACAAGGATGTGGGAGCAGCAGAGTGGTAAGTATGACATGACTCTTGTGGGGCTTTTTCCGCTGATGCTTTTGGCTGCGCCGAGTCAACCCGTGATGCACTGATTTGCATTTCCATTATCACTTTTATCACGCCAAGCTGTCGTGAGATGGACCTACTCTGAAGTGGGGCCAAAGTGAGCCCGACCCGCTTCCAAGCGGGCTGCAGTGAGAGCGGCACAATATATCGTTTCAGGATCGACACTGTGATGGAGACTCACAATAGTCACATTGTAGGATGTATGATATCCTAAGACAAATGACCTCAAACACCTCACGAGTTTGCCTGCTTAATTGTGAACACATAGTGAATTCTTGTAATGAAGAATTGGGTTTCTTGTGCGTTTTAGCTCACGTCTGCAAATTGTGATTATATTATTGAAGGAAGTAGGGATGGAGATTGACACCCGGTTCCACTTTAGAACCAGTTCCACAAGTATAATTCCATTGACATGATTGAGAAATTGTATTTTCCATTCCACTATCAATTCCCGTGCTAATTAAACTAGCGCATATGTGTTTATGATCAGAATGAACCTCCGCACACTGAATTGAGTTGCTGTGATTTTATTTATCAGGAGTGAACAACGCGTTTCGCCCGTGGCTTCCTCAGGTTGTACTGAGTGAACCTGATCATTTTATTGGAGATTTTCCTGCGACCGACCAGCACCTGATTTTTGAGACTGGCGGTGCAGAGGGAGTCCTGTTTGCATACAGTATGTGTTTATATTTGGTTCATACATGCCACTATGATACCTTTCTCAACAATGTTCACCACAAATCTAAACATTACCTTTACTTCTTAATATGCACAGGGAACAGTTGTGCTTGTCTCTACACAGAAACTCCAGCAGTAGTGGTGACTCCTCACTGGTGTCGACTAAAACATCTCTAAACCAGCACAAAATGACAGTTACCAACATAAACCACCAGTTTCTGTACAAACACATCACAAACACAGCAAGTAACAACTGTACATTTTAAAAAAAACAATAACAAAACGTAAGATTTGCATTTTGGAACATAAAATAGTAAACTCTCAGCAATGCATCATGGGCATTATGCAACCTCACAAGTCTGAATCCTACAGCGCTTCACAATGGTTGAAGGAAGACATGAACATTAAAATGTCAATCAACAGTTCTGACACAGACAACAACTTTTCACCACTAAAGTTCAGTTCCAGCCTCATGTAACATCACACATAATACCAATAATAATAATAATAATAATAATCAATAAAAAATCTGATCAGTAAGCAGAATCAATAATGGAAAACTAGTAAAACAATCCCCATCCCTAGCCAGAAGTTCCATTATATCACACTTTATTTTTAAAACATGATTTGGTGCATGTGACTTTGGTCGATGAGGCACAACCTACATTTTATGACAGGGGCCTGTTACTTTGACAGCATTGCCTGTTTTAGTCTGTGGTTGCGGTGCGTCTTAGAGATGCTCTGCTGTAAAAAGCACAATGTCAATAAAGATCGTTTATTTATTTGTTCATTCATTAAGCCCACGTGTCTGTGTGGCGTACGTGGAAAATGCAGCCCTTTCAGTGGACTTTTTAATCCTTACTGGGCAATTGTCAAGTGGCTGTCAGCAGTGTTTTCCAAAATAAGCCCCCTCCCCTGTCAGCCGTCTGTGCAGTCAATGCAATATAAGTATTAGCAAAATCATTGATGATTTTGCTAATACTTGTTTGACTCTCTGCTGTCTACTCGACAGAACCTCTCAGCTGAGTGTGGCGTGTTCTCACACACAGACATACAGAGCATGTGGGGGCGGGACTGATACAGACAGACAGGCACGTTTCTCTGTCAGCATGCTCACATTGTTTTGAAGCAGAGCCTCATGGTCATAAAATGTAAAGTACAGTGAATCACAACTTATTAACTTATTGGAATTAAAAAACAATAAAACAGTCTAATGAAGAAGCTGGCTGGACTTTAAGAGTCGGCTGTTTGGTCAGGAGCTGCTGCTTATAGAAAGCTTAGCCATTATCCCTATTACAGTATATTACACAGATAAAAGCAACAGAAACTAATTGACTTGTGATCGGAGTTCTGTGTCGACTCCCCTCTCAAGAAGCAGCCACATGGAAGGATGCCATGCATACAGAGTCCTGGACAGCAGCTTTAAATATTCAGAGCGAGGCAACACCTCGCCCGCCTTCCTTATCAACACGGCTTTTATCTGGAGCCCTGTTGAAACAGCTTCCATCCTTTCTCACTGAAGCTAAATCTCTGGATTCTGAGGAAAAATCCAAAATGCCAATTCTCATTCTGCCAAAATCACCGGGGATGTCTGAGTTCGGAGGGAAGGAGCGGCTCCAGGACGTGACTAGACATGAGGCAACGGAGGGGAAACGGCCTCAACGTGAATCCAATAAGACTCTGCACATTAGCCAGACGATAATGTGTTCACACAGATTCAGCTCTCTCTGTCCACCCACACCAGACTTGTACACTGCATTCTGAAGCAGATACACAAGCACTTTTTAATAAGACAGGCCACAATCCTTGCTCCCACTCATACTAATGTGCATTACTGCTTATAAAATGTGACTAAATAGGTTATCTTGACCCTTGACTTTTCTACAATTCACTTCTCCTCTTTTGAATGGTTTCCAAATCCCCTGACTCTGCTGTTTGAGGGCCCGGTGCTCCTGATCTGCTGAACCCTGAGATAGAGCGCTTTGTAATACGACAGGAAAGGTAATGTAATTTTCCCTCCTTCCAATCTGATACTGAAAAGATGAAAGACATCTCCTGCAACAATGTTATGCAAATGAGAGCAAGTGAAAGAGAAAGAGAGAGGAGAAGGGGGGCTGCCGGAGAGACAGAGAGTAGTAGAGATAGGAAATGATGGAGATATATGATGATGGAGTAATAACACTGAGCTGGAAGGAAAATAAATGAGTGCTTGTCCCACTGCACAGAAGAAAGCGCCGGTTGTGGTTTGGTGGAGGTTAGTTGATTATGACTGGAAGCAGGAGATCTCACACTGAGGCTGCTGCCATCGACTCCAGTACACATCAGAGGATGGCAGAGAGACAGGCAAACAGCAAGAGAGAGGACTCTAAAGAGGAAGAGGATGATGGGAAATGCAAAGAAAAAAAGAATGCTGTGTTTTACATGGACTGTGGGAGAGAACAGGATACAGCCGGTGGGATGGAAACCTATCCTGATGCCAATTAATCACCCTTACTGATAAACACCATGAATACACTGATCAGAGCTGCCAGCAGCAGCCTCTTTCTGCAACAGGCCGACATGCAGGGAATCATGTCAGAAGTGCCAGTGACAGAGGGGAGACAGACATACAAAACACAGCCAGAGACAGACAGAGAAACAACAGGGTAAACAATAACATGTTCGGAGAGGAAAGATGTACAGTTTGTTGTCTGAAACATTTAGAGAATGTATGAAAATGACTGGGGTGGTGAGGGGCTTATCCTGATTATGTTACTTAAGAAATATATAAAATATCTTAAAATAATAACGAGGACATATTATAGCTAAAGGCTAACTTGATTTCCCATTTTTTTTTTTGATCAAGTGACTAATACAACAAGTTTTGAAATTGGTCCAGTATTGAGTGACACTACTGCAGCCAGTAGCCAACAAAATGTTTTATAACTCTCACCAAAGCCACCAAACTCCATTTAAGAAACAGTAATTTTATCATCCTAATCTTCTTTCAAAGTCAAAAGAAACAAAATAAAACCTTTATTCACCACATGAGATGTGAAAATATCAGGGGATATCAGAGAAGCAGCAGGGAGAGATGATTTGTACAGCCAGAATATTTTTACATCTAATTCACTGAATTAAGGGTTTATTTCAGTGAAACAGTTTTATTTAGTTTCTGTCAAGTTTGAATGACATGACGATAAAATTGCTGTTTCTGGAAATGAAGTAGTTTGGTTTGGCAAGAGTGATAAATCGGCTGTTTTTGGTTACACAAAACAAAAAGATCTCTCTCTGTAGAGATCCTTTCCATAATGTTATCAGACAATTAGAATAAAAATCTGCGCCTGTCAGCAGCAAAACAAGCACTTTTAGTGGATGTCCTTCAACAGTGTGCAGTTTCCCAGAAGATTACATTGTAGCTCGGTTTCACCAGGTTGAAAAATAGCTAAGTTACCCTTTAACTCTTTCCTCGCCATTGACGAGATATCTTGTTAATTGCTATTTTAAATACCAGGTGGTATGGGACGCCGTGATGCATCATCTGACAAGATGGTGTTATCTAGCATGAAATCATCTGTGTTCAGTGGTAGACCCTCAGGTCAGAGAGCAGAGCCCAGGCAAAGAGCGAGACTACTCACACTGCAGTCCCTGAACCTCCACAGCAGCCGGGACACAGTGAGGCTGCTCATTCTGCAGCCCCTGGGACTCACACCCCACAGCCCCAACAGAGAGCACTCCAGCCCCCAGGAGTGTTTCCGGTGGGGTGTGGAGGACACACACACCTAATGTTAATCACACTGGTGACAGTGATGTCACACATGTAATATGAAGTAATAAAAATCACAGTCAATATTTTGCTTAAAAATGACTCTCTCTCAGTTTTTTGTCTGAAAAGTGGATTTTTTTTTAATGCAACCAACCAACATTCAAGTGCTTATTAAAAAAAAGAATTAATGAAGCTCGAACAAAACGTTTTTTGTGTCTGAAACTAGAAGATCTGTTCCTTCCTTTGATATAGTCCATGTTAACATAATCATAGACTTAATATTCTGTGGGTGTTGGAAGGTCAGTGAATTTTGTCAAAAATGCTGGCACTGGCTGGTAACGTTATTTTAAAAAAAGCTGGAGGGGAAAGAGTTAACATAACCAACAAAGTGAACATTAGAAGCATGATTAGCATGGTTATGGTTTCACCGATCATATTGGTAAAGGCATAACTGTAAGTATACCCATGGTCAACATGTTTTTCTCACTTCCATTAGTAAATAAGCTGCAAAATATGGTGCTCAATTCTAATTAAGAAGAAAAACATGACATAAGCTCAGTTATTCTGCTTTCCGTTGTGAAACCACATTTGGTTAAGGTAGGAGCCACAAGGGGTGTAAGAAAATATCAACACACTTGTGTATTGTAAAATCATGTTTTGTGATAACGTATCGATTCCCAAAAACACTGCGTCTTTTCCACTAATCTCTAGGTTGGCGGTTTGATCTCCAGCTCCTCCTGTCCACATGTCCAGGCAAGATACTGAGCACTAAGCTGTTCCTGATGGACATGCCTGTGCCTCGCATGGCAGCTGCATCACCATAGGGGTGTCTTTGTCAATGGGTGGATATACCATCGTAATTACAGTCCATTTACCACTACACAGCACACAAAACAGCACACAGCATTTTCATGACCAAACCAAGACCTGCCTAAATATCTTAGTCCTGATTTGCACCTAACCCATTTTTTGTTTGCCCCAGTGCAATCACCTGTTAAGTGCAGTCATGTGCTGTTACCATCATCTTACATGGAATTGCAGCTGACATGCAGAGTGGACTCCTTGGATTGCTTGAGAGAGAACTGCTCCTTTAGGGGCCACACTCTTGGCCACAGAGCGCTGGCCTGAGGCAGGACTGAAGACTTTAAAGCCACAGTCTCCACCGGTCCCCGAGGCAGAGCAGGCTGGGTCACAGCAAAGCCAGCTCTGTTCCTACACACTGAACAAGGACGAGCGATAAGCACCCTCACAGTGCAGCAACACCACTCAATGTGTGTCACCGACCAAAACCTTGATCCTCACTGGGCGGATGCAGCAGTTCTTGTAGCAGCGGGAAGAAATGGCTCATCGTGTGCTATCTGAAGCCCTGCTTAAGAGGGCTTGAATGGTTTAGACAGTGTTTACACTCATGACTCTCTGGGGCTGTGAGTTGGGATTTGAAGCAGTGGATGTGTTGGATGTGGAAAATGCTTAAACTACTCCTGGGATTTACAGAGGCAGAGTTGGGGTCTGGGCCCAGGGGGTGGGGAGGGGGCTGAAGAGGGTAAGAAGCTCATTTGGTCATTGTGATTTATATTAGTTCAACATTTCCAGAAACCATATACTGTAGCTGGGAGAGGGTTAAAAAAGAAAAGGTGCAGAAAAACATTAATTGAAAAAGTGCTACAAAAATCACAATTTCATTTCACTCAAAACAGGCAATCAGCCCCATTGTAGTGCTCTGGAAATGAGAATCACCAGGCTTGGCCAGTTACTATACGAACAAACAACAGACAGTCAAGCACAGGATTGTCACTTCATCATAATAAAAGATTAGATAACACATTATTGATGAATATGAGAGAATCAGGACTGTGCAGCAGCAACAGCAGGTGCAGGATCCAGTAAAATAATAATAGCACAAGTTAGTAGTAAAGAGTTGCATTTGTTTAAGTCAACTACAAAGACAACAAGGCCTTTATTTGAAACCAGAACTGTACAATATGATGTTATATATTGTGTGACAATAGAGAAATGTTATATATATCGTTTTCTATTAGGTTCTATTGTTTATTTCATTGTCTTGCAAATCTGACTGTTTCTGGAATTATTTTTCCTCACTTGGGTTACACTTTCCGTGCTTTTGCACAGCATCAGTGCAGGCAGAACATCGCCTGAAAGCAACAAAAACAAACATGGAGGAGAGAAACTCAGAGCAGCAGAGTGGTGAGTAAGACAGGACTCTGTCGTACTGACAGGCAGCAAGTAACGTATCCATCCAGGAGAAACTAAACTGACTCACTGCATACACATCCTCAGAATGTCTGCAACACACACACGACCCACCCTATTCATCCTCTGTTTGGTCATACCCTTCCAGGCATTAGCCAAACGCTAATGGTAACCTAGTTAGGATGCTGACCTGTGTTACGAACTAGCCAGGAGCAGGAGGAGAGTGACTTCGCCACTGAAACTCACATTTTTTGTTCCCGGTGCTGTTTCCCTTTACCATAACCTCACCCCAACTTCATCCCTAACCCCACCCAGAAAACTGGCACAACAGTGAGATGGCACCCGCAGGGGTCACTGGCTAGTCAGCTGTGAGCCGCACGGAGCACTCTGTTGGTATTTGAACAAACTATCCCAACAGAGATAGTTTGTTCAAATATCATAACACACATGTCCATTATAAAATTAACTGTGGGTTGTTTTGGTTTAAAGTTACTGTAAGAGGGACCGTGGTCAGGGAGGGGAGCTGCACCTGAGCCTGATGAGGACTGTGGGGGACAGACCCATTCATTTGCAGTATTGAAAGGCAGAGAGTTGAGTGCCTGCAGGCAGTTCTGGGGAGCTGTTTGCTGCTGGCAGTGGAGACAGGTAGCTGGGCTGTAAGGAGAGACATGACTCGCCTTTCACATTCATTCAGTTTACTGTAATACAGGAAGAAAGAAACGAAAAAAGAAAGAAAAAGACTCAAAATGATTAATTAATTATGAAAATTATGCAATTAATTTAATAGATCAACTGAACAATTAATCGACCTACCAACAGCTCTACTTTTCTTTTTTAAATTAACAGTCTGCACACAGTGCTGCAACAGAAAAAGTCACTGAACACCATCAGGTTTTGTTGTGCTGCAAGCCAAATGCCAGGCAGGGCAAACTGTAAGGCTGACACATTCTGGTCTGTTGGTCCTTATGCTGCGTTCCATTTACCTCGGAAGTTGGAAGTCGGAGCTGGGAATGATGTCACAGCCGAGTTATCAGCGTTCCAGTTACAAAGTTGGAAAAAAGTTGCTAACCGCCATTAAACGGGAAAAAGT